>CAUYQG010055378.1:0-27039 GCA_963574415.1 Tarsius wallacei | reverse complement strand
AACTGAAACAAGGCAAGGATGCCCACTTTCACCACTACTATTTAACATAGTACTGGAAATCCTAGCCAAAGCAACCAGGCAAGAAAAGTAAATAAACCGTATCCAGATTGAAAAAGAAGAAATCAAACTATCTTTGTATGCCAACAATATAATTTTATACCTAGAGAATCCTAAATACTCCTCCAAAAGATTCCTGGGCTTGATAAATAAATTCAGTAAAGCTTAGGGATACAAAATCAACACATAAATCAGTATCAATGCTGTATGCCAATGGCGACCAAACTGAGAATCAAATCAAGAACTCAATTCCATTTATAGTAGCAGCTGAAAGGCTAAAATACCTAGGAATATATTTCAACACAGAAGTGAAAGTTCTCTACAAGGAGAACTACAAAACGTTAATGAAAATAATGGTAGAGGACACAAACAAATGAAGAGACATCCCATATTCATGGGTTGGAAGACTCAGCATTACTAAAATGGCCATATTGCCCAAAGTAATCGACAGAGTCAACACAATCCCTATCAAACTATCAGCATCATTTTCCACAGACTTAGAAAAAAACAATCCCAAACTTCATATGGAAAAAAAGAGCCAGACTAGGCAAAGCCATGCTGAGCAAAAAGAACAACAGACAAAAACATACACAGAGAAAAGGACACTCTGTTCAACAAATAGTGCTAGGAAAATTGGATTGCTACATGCAGAAAAATGAAACTTGATCCCAATCTCTCACCATACACAAAAAATTAACTCAGGATGGATTAATGACTTAAATGTCAGACCTGAAGCCATAAACATTCTAGAAGAAAGCCTAGGTAAAACTCTTCTAGACATTGGTCTAGGCAAAGACTTTATAGCTAAAATTGCAGAAGCAAATGCAACCAAAACAAATATAAATAAGTAAGACTTAATTAAACTAGAAAGCTTCTGTACAGCAAAAGAAATAATCAACAGAGCAAATTAAGCAACCTACAGAATGGGAGAAGATATGCACAGACTATGCATCTGACAGAAGACCGAATATGCAAAGAACTCAAACAAATCAGCAAGGAAAAAGCAAAAGATCCCATTAAAAAGTGGGCCAACAACATAAACAGACATCTCTCAAAAGAAGATATAAAAATGTCCAACAAACATATGAAATAAAGCTCTACATCACTCATCATCAGGGAAATGCAAATTAAAACCACAATGAGATATCAACTTACAGCAGTTAGAACGACCAATATTTTAAAAAATCTGAAAACAATAGATGCCAGTGCAAATAGGGATAAAAGGGAATGCATACACAGTTGGTGGTAGTATAAATTAGTACAACCTCTATGCAAAGAGATATGGAGATTTCTCAAAGAACTAAAACTAGATCTACCATCTGATCCAGCAATCCCACTACTAAGTATCTACCCTAAGGAACAGAGGTCATTATATTAAAAAGACTCCACCATTTGCATATTCATTGCAGCACAATTCACAACTGCAAAGATGTGGAATCAACTGAAATACTCATCAACTCATCAGTAGATGACAAAAATGTGGTGTATATACACTCTGGAATACTATTCAACCATCCAAAAGAATGAAACAATGTCAACTTGGATGGAGCTGGAGAACACCTTCCTAAGTAAACTAATTCAGGGACAGAACACTAAATGCCGCATGTTCTCACTTATAAGTTGGAGCTAAACTAAAGACCGGCAAAGGCTTAAAAAAATGGTATAATGGATACTGAAGAAAGAAGAGGGGGAAAGGGGGCAGAGGGAACAAAAAATCACCTATAGGATACAATGGGCACTGGAAGGAGTGGTGGGTACACTGAAAGACCAGACTTCTGCTACTGTATATAGTGCAACCATGAAACCCAAAACTATATGTACCCCCACAGCTACTGAAATGAATAAACCAGAGCAAAATAAAATGGGAGTACTCATTTAAAGGATATTTACAAACGATGCAGACACGTGGCTGCCTGAGGACAGGGAAATAAACCGGTGGCCCAGTCTCCAATCATCCTGAGCTCGCAGCACCTCTGTCTCATCCTCTGCGTGACCTCCCTGGGTCTCAGCAGTGTCAGACATCAGCAGTGAGTTTGCTCCGGGCTCTGTGGCATCTCTGTCCTGCCTGGGCTGGATCCTTCTCACGAGTCACGTCACCCACAGACTGATCTTCTCTTTCAGGAAGGGTGTTCCCAGCTCCCAGGACAAATCACTCGCTCCTAGAGGTATACCTGGGAACAGACTGTGGGGGTTCTTCACAATTTCTGAATCTTCCTGCCTGTCAGGAGACTCCTTAGGGGACAGAAAGGTTTGTTTTTTCTCCTTTACTGTCATGTCTCGTTATCCTTAGCCACGTCTTAGAAGCATATAATAACGTATTTGTATAAGAACATCTTCATGCGTCAATGTAAAGTTCAGCAAAAGCACACTAATCCCTGGCCCCGCTGTCTTTTTGCATTTTTGCCGCATGCCTACATAACTTTAAAAAAATTTAAATAGCACAAACGGGGATATAACAAAAAGCAGGCCTCCCTCCATCCCAGTTCCTGGCCCTTCTCCCCAGAGACAGTCACAGCTCCTGGGACCTGTCAGCACCAGGGGCACATAGCCAAGCATGAGTGTGCACATACCATCGGTGCATGAATTAGAACTTATTATATGCTTTTTTATTTCATATTTTATCTTAATATTTTTAATATTGGTGGCCTCATCAGTACTTCTCAGCATGAATAGATATTCCTTTTAATATCTACATAGAATTCCATTGTGTGGCCAAATTATATTTCTTTTTTTGTTCCCTCTTTTCATTTTTATTTTGAAATTGTGGTGTACAATTCAGGGTTGGGTATACAAATGTTATTTCATTCAACCAAGTCCAGCAGTGGACATCTGGATCTTTCCTGCCTACTTGCTATTGCAGATACTGCCACGTGCACAAATGCTGTACTCTTGGGCGGGCATATCCTTGAGTTCCATTCCAGCATGGGGCGGTGACATCAAGAGAGTTTTGCATCCTAGGCTGTAATCACTATGTTGTGATCACTGTTTATCCTAAGCTGCTATCACTTTGTCTCTGCCAGGCTGACCAGGGGAACATAGCACCGTCTCCCCCTCTACTTGAAGGAGCTTTTCTTTCCTCTCCTTCCCGAATTCCCCCATGCTCTCCTGGACTCCATCAACTTTCTTCCTGAAGTGGACATGGGGCAAGGCAGACTCTGGCCTGTCTACTTCCTCCTCTGTCTGAGAAGCACAAGGATCGCCAGAGTGAGTCTACTTGTCCCTGCCTTAATGCCCCTTGCCTACCTCTTGAGTCTAAGCTGGCCTCGTAGCATGCCTTGACCAACAGAATGCTGTAGAAGCAGGCTGATGGCTTCTGAGCCAAGGTCTCAGGAGACCTTGAAATACCCACTCTCCTTCCCTTGGACCACAGTTCTGTGTAAGAGGTCACTCAGCCAACGTCTAGCTGCCCTTGTCAAGGCTGCCGGATGACTTCAGTCATGAAGATCCCAGATGAGATCCACAGAACCACCCTCAGAGCCCAGCCCGAATTGCTGACCACAGAATTGTGAGCAAAAAAAAATATGACTGCCGTTTTCACTAAGTTTTAACTTTATGCGCTGGAATGATTAGTCACATACAATAGAAGACTGATAGAGCGATGACCACTGTAGACAGGAGCGTGTTCAGGTCTACACACACAGCCATCTGATCAGGAGTCACTGTGTCTGATTGGCTGATAACCAATATATCTTTAGGAAGTAGCTTGTTTCAATTCCAGGCATAAAAATGGTAGCACTGGAAGGAAAATAGGAGAAAGTGATGAAGACCTTCAAAGGGGATGGGGGCCAAATTCGATCATGCCCGCTTACAGTTTTTTCTAAAGCACAGGCAGAAGACTCCCCTTCCCACTTTCACTTTGGAGTTAATCTCAATATGCTGATGACTCTAATCATTGCCTGCCTTGTTGGCAAAGAACAATAAAACATGAAGCAATCAACACACGTCTCCAAGGACATCTGACCGTACAAGCCTCGTGGTTATTTTATGATGCCCTCTTGACCGTCAGCTCCGTGAACTGACTCTAGGGTTTGGCCTTGGTGCCCTGAGCAAAGCCAGAGAGATCAGTGAGCAGAGGGTAAACATCTGAGCACCCAAGGATAGACCCAAGGTCACCCTGGGAAAGCATACCACGGATGAAAATGCAGAGCCAGCCGTGGAAGGGAAGCAGGAACTCAGGATACAGGCAAGGGCAGGAATGGAACCTGGAGACACAGAACCTCTCGGGGAAGCCTGTAGGGAGCTTGGGACAGCCCGAGGCTTTTTCCCTCGAAGTGTCTAGGCGCAGGTCATGGGCAAGGGTGGTAAAGCTGTGACAGAGGCACAAGGTCACGGGAGATAATGCCCGAGGAACCGCAGAGCGCAGGGAAGGTTGGCAGAAAGTCTCCGAGGGAGGCAGAGAGAGGAAGAGAAAGAGCACCAGGATGTGCCAGAGAAGGGAGACAGGCTGTGCAGCCCGTGGGTGTGTCCCCAAAGGGGTCAGATTTTCCGCTGTCCCTCCAGGCCCCGCTTGTGGACCTTGACGTTTGCCAGACCTCCACATGCCATCCAGGCAAGACCGCTCCCTCAGGAGCCCCAGCTGTGTGTAGGGAGCTTCCCATGCGGAGGGATGCGGGGAGCTGCTCTCTACAGCGGCGTGGATGCAAAGCCACGTGCCTCCGTAGCTCGTCAGAAATATGCAAACCAGAGTTGCAGCGCTTTGACTTCCGAGGCATTTGGCAAGCAGCTCATCATTTTACACAGCTGCTATAATAACATGGTTAGTTGACTCGTACTGGAAGCCAGCAGGAAATATTTCAGAAACAGCACTTTCCCCGTTCCCAGCACAATGCAGAGGTGTCATGGAGCTGCCCCGTGACACGGCAGTGGTGAAAGCACAACACCCTCCCATTATCACCGGCGTCTCGATGCGTGCAACCACACTGGCAGGGACCAAATCACGCTGGAAAATATGTCTGGAACTTGGTCTGTGAGGTAGAGAATACAAATATGCTCTTCAGACAATTTGTCACTGTTCAGATGGGTCAAAATCACAGTTAATAATCACAGATAAGTGAACTGTCAAATTGAAAGCTATTACTGGGAAAATATGCCTGATGTGCAGCACATACCGTTCAAGCACACGCTGCCTTCCGTGCGTGTGCTGCCAATTCTGGAAGTAAAACAATCACACTTTTTCTAAAAGTGCGCTGCCTGGGAAAGGCAAACGGGTACTTCCCACAGTGTGTCCCCATCCTCCCAGCCACGAAGTCAGCGGCATTCCAGCCTCTTCTTCCCAGCAGCAGTCGACAGGGCTGTTTGTTACACACGACAGCGGAGCGTGACTAACAGAATCTTTCTCTCCTGTGGAGTAAGTGGCTGCTTTTGAAAACTCACTGCATCTTCATTTGTTCTTAGGAGTTTGCTTGTAGTCAAATACATACCCGCCTTGGCAATCTGTCCATCCAGAGTAAAGCAGAGTTTCCAAATTCACGTCTACAAACTCAGAACATGCCAATGTATATAAATATCACAGGTACACACACGCACAGACAGACACCCCCCCACACACACACACCCCCCACACACACACAGCACACACAGATACACACAGACACACACACAAGCCAGTGCTCCACAGCTGCCCTGACCATCAACGACTGCCCCAGACAGACTGTACTTCTCCAGTCGAGCTGGAAACGTAATCTAAACCAAAATGTTATTTTGCATTAACTATCTGGAATCACGTAGGAAAACCAGCCCTGGTGGACCTTTTCCTGGATTACCAGAATGCACTCTGCCGGAGCAACTGGAAAGTGCGGAGACAGAGCCTAGGGGAGGCAAATGGCCTCCAGGGGGAGCAGGAGCCGACCTGGAGGACTCAATCCCCCATCCCCCCCCCCAGCCCCCACCAGTGAGCTTCCTTTGAGAGTGGAAGGACTGAGCCTAGGCCCCCTCCAAAGATTTCGGGGCCTCGCAGTTATGCGGGGCCTGGGAATCTGGGCTCCGGACGACTGGGCCCCGTGCTGGACCAGCCAGGAAAGAGGGCAGCAGAGCAGCCCATCCTTCTCTGGGTCAGGGATGTGAGCCTCAGGTCTCCCCAGGAGCCCATCCCTCCTCATTCACGTTTCCACCCACATAGGGGTCATGAGAGTTGCAGCAGAAGCCTTCCACTCCTGAGAGCTACATGTGCTCACACCATCTCTGTGCCTAGAAAACAGAAATTCGGGAGAAACTGCACAGCAATCCTATAGGTTTCTGGCTAGCGCCATGCCACAAGGGAGGAAACGGGGGCATGGAGAGGTGCCGAGGCATAGAGGCTCGTGCAGCTGCGGTGTCTTAGCCCTGGAACCCAGGGCTCTGAGCCCTTGAACCCCACACGAGAAGATGGGTGCCCACCTTGCTTCCACAACACTGTCCGGTGAGCAATAGGCCTTCATGGGAGAGAAGCGTCTTCACTTACCCCAGCTTCTCACACTGGTGACATTCTGCAAAAGTGCAGTACAACCTTATAGTCAGGATACTGACATCGATCAAACAAATCAAACGTACTTAGCCTCTCTTATGCTCCGTGTGTGTGTGTGTGTGTGTGTGTGAGTGGGTGGGTGGGTGGGCATTAAGGTCTACACAAGCTTATCACCTGCGCAGGACTGCTGTGTCCACCACCAGAGTCAGGACACCACGCCAACGCGAGAATCGCTCCTGTTGACCTTGCATAACCTCACCCATCTCCCTCCTCTACCGCCCTGAACCTCCTCCTCCACCGCAGCCCATCCTAAACGATGGCGACCACCAATCCAGAGGCCTGACCTGTCCTCCAGCTGTAAAATTCATCACTTCAACATGTTATAAAGCGAGACGACACAGGGCTTGGCGTAGGCCGTTCTGCAGTGCATGCGGCGGCCTCTTCACTTGGGACCATTCTCTGGAGATGCATCCAGGCTGCTGTGTACAGCTGCCGTTCACGCCTTTGATTGCTGAGTCGTGTTCCATGGAGTGGATACACTGCCGTTTCTTTAAGCTCTCCCCTTTGAGGACATCTGAGCTGATTCCAGGTTTTATCTATCACAAATGAAGTTGCATGAACGTTTATATACAGGTTTTTGAGTTGAACGTATGCCTCCGTTTCTCTGGGATAAATGTCCAAGAATGGCTGGGTCATGTGGAAGTTGCAAGTTTAGTCTGACAGGAACCTGCCGGCCAAACCGTTTTACATCCCCATCAGCAGTGCGTGAGGGATCTGGTTTTTCTGCATCCTCTCCAGCCTTTGGCGTTGTTTCCATATTTTACTTTCAGCCGTTCTCGGAGGTGTGTCGTGAGAGCTGTGTGGTTTTAACTTGCATTTCCTTACTGGCCAATGACGCTGAACATCTTTTCGGGTGCTTGTTTTCATCTGTGTATTCTCTTGGGTGAAATGTCTTCTGCCTATCCCCTACCAGGGTTGTTTGGGTTTTGTTGTTGAATTTTAAGCTTTATATATTCTAGATACTAGTCCTTCGTCAGACACTTAGTTTGCAAACATTTCACCCAGTAGGCTGATTTTCTCTCATCTGTTTTTTGGGTTTTTTTTTGTTTTTTTGGTTTTTTTTTTGAGTTGGAGTCTCACTCTGTCGCCCAGACTGGAGTGCAGTGGCCGCTTCCGGCCACCGCAGCCTCGACATGCTGGGCTCCGGCAATCCTTCCGCCTCAGCCTTCCGAGTAGCCGGAATTACAGGCACGCACTACCATGCCCGGCTGATTTTTTGATTTATTGTAGAGATGAGGTCTCGCTTGCCCAGGCGGGTCTCGAACCCGCGGGCTCAGGCAATCCACTCACCTCAGCCTCCCAAAGGCGTGGGATTACAGGCTGAGCCACCGAGCCCGGCATTCCCAATTCTTATAGAGAGTTGGAGTTGAGTACTTCTGCAGCCCAATGAGGACTTTTTAAAATTTGGTAAGAAAATTGTTTTACTACACTTTATCTTACATATGGACAACTTTCTGAATAACCTGGAGAGTTGAGTTGTTTTTTTTTATTAGTAAGTCACCATATCAGGTACAGTTTACATGCACTTTCAGTACCATATTGCTAGCAAAATTGTATAAATCTTTTTTTGGCACTTGGCTTAATCGTCCTTTCATTGTACCATATTAAAGCACAAAATTGCTCCTGATGTCCTGCATGCCTTTCAGTTAGAGGTGGGATGTTAGCATAGTGCACTTCTTGGAGTTCATGCCAAAAATTTAAAATAGATTTTTAGAGTTGAGAGGAGACAATTTATATCTTAAAATTTCTGGGATACAATTCATATCTTAAAATTTTTTAAATATATATAAATATTGCAAGGAAACCAGACTTTTGTATTTAAAAGCTGCTACTCTGAAGTGGAAATTTGTGTCTAGCAGTTTACATTTTCTTTATAGGATATTCTGAGTTCTGCCTTATGGTAAAGATTCTGTCATGATAAAATCAATCTAAGTTTTACTAATCAAGTAAATTTACTAACTAAGTGATTATTGACTGGATGTAAAATATTTGAACATTTTTAAAGGTTTTGACTTTTCATAAAATACTAGTAATTAAAAAATATATAAATCTCATCAATTGTGAAATCTTAGTAGGATGAATTAAATTAACTTGAATCATGATTGCATTACATATGCCATAGTCAAACCAAAGAATGGTACAACTTGACGATTAAAAAAGTTTCTATTCATGTTTCATGCCATTTGAAAAAAACACACTTTTTTTGCATCTATTGATAGGAAAGTCAAGATGCTTTTCATTCTTCCAAAGCATAATGCCACATATCTTTCTGTTTCTTGTAGTGAGCTAAGGCAGAAGTTAGAGATAAGCTGAAAATTGTTCTCTGTTAAATATATAAAGACAGAGATTCTTTGTACAACAGATATGTTAATATGTTATTTAAAAACTAGTATATTCTGTGTTTTATTCCAGACAATTATCAGTCACAGATTTAACCATGAAACTGATATTATGAGTCAATATTTTCTAGACTTTGTTATCCTTTCCCTCCCCTACTGTTTGAAAGAAACACAAAATCAACAGCATGCACAATCTCAGTAAAACAGCATAAGAGGTGTGAGTAAACTGTTGGCTTATTTAAAAGAAATTAAGTTTGTCACACCTTAAATCTACCTGTGTAATATTTGAGCTTGATTTTTAAACTTGAAATAAAACTAGAAATTAGAGCAAATGGTATAAAGAAACAATTGAAACCTTTAGTCAAGGGAAGTATCTTTCTCCTAAGTGTTAACTTTTGGACAATTGGCCTTATTGCTTAGGCTTCTAATTGACAGGTATGTATTCAAAGCCTACTCTATTCAAGGCACTGAAAAGATATTGTGGAGAATACAAATAACTACACGACAATGTAACTGGGCTCTCAATGGATAAAAAGAATTCATTTACCCATCAGTAAACAGACAAACTTTTTAAACTGCAAGCTATAAATGTCAATAATAAGAAAGTTATGCTATAAATTGTTAACATCATCATATATGGGGAGCCATGCTGTATATGTGGGAATAACATGACTCAATGCGGAGCTTTCACCATTCACCATTAAGAGTCAAGACATAAATGAAATCCGTTTACCATTACTTCAATTATAGAAGATTATGCTGCCAAAATTTAAATGTATATTTTAGCCACTAATCTGATACCCATTATATAAATATAGTCATCAACCACATGGAAATAGTTTAATAAGGAAGCCATGTAATTTATTTGGTTAATGCCTTAGCTTTTCTCTGAATTTGAACTTCCTCAGAGTTTCCTAGTGCCAAGAACAGTGCCTGGTACGTAACTTATTCTCAGTAAAGGTTAGCTTTTATTACAAGTAGACTCTTTCATATAAGTTTAGCAGTGTCCCTTTATATATTCAAATAGGTGAGTGTTTTAACATCCTATTAGGCATATATATTAAGTTATTCTCTATTATCCCTTCAAGTTTATTTTTCAGAATTGATATGAATTATAAAACAAACAGATGACATGGCTCACGTTTGTAATCCCAGCACTTTGAGAGGTTAAACTGGAGGATTGCTTGAGTCCAGGAGTTTGAACCCAGCCTGGGCAGCATAGCAAGACCTCATGTCTACAAACAATTTTAAAATATATTTAAAAAATGGTAAAACCAAATAATTATAAGTAGGCAAATACAAATACTTTGAAATTTAGTGTGTTTTATTGTTGCACTACTGATAGCTTTTTCCTTTATAGTAGCTTTCAGGAGGAGATTAAATTATCTGTGCTAGTTTCCTTAACTGTATTCTTTGATTTATCATGTCATGATATTGTGGTAATAATCAATAATAACAATCTCACAGGTACAAATATAAGTCAAGGCCAGGTATAATTTTAACCCAGAAATGATTTTCTTCTCAAAGAAATTCGTACTCTGTTTAATGGATTTGTGTGTATGATAGATATAAGGAAATAAAATATGTTGGGTTTTTTTTTTAGAAAATAATGTAAATTGTATATACAACATTTATGGAGTATTTATTTGACAAAGTCATCCTGACATGGATTTTATTCTTTTCATTCACCAAGTTAGAACTGAAAAAATATTGACCAATATTCATCATCAAAAGGAATCACATTATTAAATCAAAATAAGACAAAAGTGAGAGGAGACAGAGAACTGAGGTTAATAAAAGGCTAATACTTACATTAAAACAAATTTCTATGCATAAAAGCTGTCAAATATTTATTTTAGTTAATATAATAAACAGCATTTATGATATTGAACTTTTATAAATATATAGCATATTTATATACAAAGATCTTGAATAGTTTAGATAAAGCTGGTTTTTATGTGTCATATTTCTCCTTTAAAGAAATTTTACAGCATTTATTCATCCAAACATAAATTGATTGTAATACAATAATATTAATGTAACAAAACAAGAATTTAAGTTTTTCTTCTATATGCAGCACTTCAGAATATATTGCAGCTATAGATACTATTCCATTTTCTATAAAGAACTTATTTTTCTATTATACTTATATTTTTCTATTATTATGCTTCATGTTTTCTTATTAATAAATAAAAATCTCGGTGAAATTGAATTCACTGAGATTTAAGTTACTAGATTCTTGGATAATACACTTCTGAAGCATTTTTAACAGTAACAACTATTTAGACAATTTTCTATTACATCCAAATTATTAAAACAACTATTTTGCTGTGTTTTATAAATCCTCTCAGCAGATGAACATTTCTTTGCATATTATACAGATGTACACTAATCCTATATTTATCAGCATTTTAGATTTTTCTGTTAAAAGACATGCAAAATTAAAAATACTCAATACATTAGAAATACATATTAGGAAACAAATCAAAACAAAAAAACAATATGTTCGATGACTGCTCAACTTTCACTCAGGGTCAAAATATGCCTTTCTACCTAGGAATATTATAATTGTCTTTAAAGTTTGAATTTAGTGGATTAAACTCTTGCAAGAAGATTCCTTTGATATCAGGTAATGTTATCATTTCTGTAGAAACAAATTTTATTCTTTTCTTCCAGAATATATCAGGCTGTGTAGAAGGCTATTTAATTTAATTTAAAAGGGATTATCTGACCTCAGTTTACCTGATTGATTTGACTTCTTATTTAAACTCTTCAGATTTTTTTTAAAAATTATTTTCTATCGCCTAAGCCACAGGGATGTTATGAGAATTGATAAATCAGCAATTTGAGTTGATGTTTTAGAATTGGGCGTCCGGGACTGAGAGCATAGAGTCAACAAGATAATCCTTTCTGTGATGATTTGACAGGCGTTGTTGCCCAATAAAAAAAATCTTCTCACTTATGCTACATATGGTATTTTTAATTGTGTTTTCCATTTTGGATCTGTGACTTTTTGTGTGTGAAGTATTGCTTTCCTAATAGTGTATTTGTCATTGTTTGTAGCATTGGTTCAGCATTGTCACTTAGATCTTTTTTGAGAAGCCGCCAATCTCATCTGGACTATCAGCTTTCAAAAACCAGCCTGAAGATTTGGATGTGGATTCTGGATGTTAAAGGAGTTGTTCAGGTTTCACCGGTTCCAAGGGGAATTCCTTTTTTTCAGAGGTGAGTAAATGGATTCTATATTCTAGGTGTTATCTGAGAAGAGATAAACATTTGAGTAATATATAGCAATGAGTCATCTGATTACAGCTATCACAGGGAAAGTAGAATGTCTGTTTCAATCTCTTTCTAATTTTATCTCCCTCTTTAGAATATAAAAAGAAGAAAAATGGTAAACGAGTATTTCTATAATTATTTTGAATTATTTATTTTTTATGTTAATTAGTATATTTGCCAAGATCAGATTGCAGAAATATAAACCAAAATCACTTTGCAGAAAATGTTTTGTCTTAGGATATTAAGGATTGAAAAATATATTGGGTATTTCGTGTAGGGAGAGAGAAATGGAGAGGTTGCTTGAAGTTAAGGCAGGTTCCTTCCCAATCACCCCAGTCCCCAGTGTATAGTCAAAGGAAAGGAATAGCCCTTGACTATTTTTTTCCCTCTCTTTTGCAAGAAAATCACTCTTTAGTTACTCATTTCCTTTCCCCATGGTCAGGTTGGCTGCATCTCCAAACACTTGTAAGTACTGTATGTTCTGACATATCCTGAAGTCATGCATTAGCACCTTTTCATTCAGCAAAGGGTGAGAACAGATATCTTTTGGCAGCTGACAGCAGGGCGCAGGCAGCAAGAGGGGGTAGGAAACGGGACAAGGACACTGTGGTGTCCTAGTGGCGAGCAGGACTAATACACCAGCTGTGAATAACCCCCTTTTTCCCCTCCCATCTACCCAACAGATGTCTCTCTGTCATTGTCATGTCCTAAAGCTATCCCAGTAAATGATTTGTGCATTGCAACTGAGTCACCAATGTGGCAATTGAACCTCTTCACGGCTCAAAATTGTTGATGTGTGCAAGGAGGGCCCTGTGGTTGTACTGAACGCATGTAGGAACAGGGGTGGACTGGGGAGGGGCTGAGGGGGAAGCGCCAGAGAAAGAAGACGAGTCAAGGAAGCGGGAGCCAGAGAGGATAGTGAAATGTCAAGGTTACCTTGCTTTGCCTGGAGAATTAAAAGGAAGGGCACATTAACGTCTGCCTCTGTTTGGTCTTTTGGCTCTCTTAGGCTGAAGCAGCCCCCTTGCTGCTCTGGTAGATAGACATATCACTTTGAAAGATTAAAAAATGAAGAATGCAGTGATCTGTATTGTATATATGCTTTATTCTGTGGAAAGAATGTTAATAAATATACTGAGAGCCAGCAAAGTTTGCCAGTATAAATAATGTGGCATTTCAAAGTCTGTCAGCATATGTAATTGAATTTTTCAATGTAAAAATATAGTTCAGTTATAAATTGGAGTCATGCTTGACATTAGTTGGGCATTAGAAGATATTAATTAGATACTGTTCACTTCTTCTCCCTGATTTCTTTATATTAAGTGAATGATCAGGAAAGAGAAATTTGCAATCATGCAGTTTAGAGACTTTTATTCTCAAAAACAAGCTGCTTGGTAATTTTTAGTAGAGGAATAAATGCTTTTTTCAAAAACCTTGTCAGTGAGCTGTCTAAAACATGCCCTTCTCAATATGAACACAATATGGAAAAGCTAATCCATTTTAATACTTTGTAATGATAATAAGCTACAGTGAACAAGTAGCCTAGGGAAAAGATAGTAGTAGTCACCTTTAAACAGAAAGAGAATAGCAAGTAATTGTACATTTTTACACTAGGCTGATGACAACATTTCCTGTGACTTTGAACTTACTTTGGCTGTCACCATCCTGGCAAAGAGTTTGCATATCAATCAGGCAGTTGTATTTCTTGCATGACATTTGCTGCATAATGTAGAAATTTACTTATGTGATCATTGTATGTAAGCAGACAGTTTATAGGTAAACAATTGCACTCCTTCATGCTACAGATACTGGATTTAACATGCATTTGGAACTGCTAAGTAAATCTTGATACCACATACAATTTTCATGTATTGTTATTGTTCTTGTTTAAATCAGTCTTCATCTATCTTTGGCATGGTTTGCCCTGAGTATATGATTTATGTGGTTATACAATGATGTGTATGTGCGCACGTGTGTGTGTGTGTGTGTGTGTGTGTGTGTGTGTGTGTGTTTTCCAGCACTTAATTACTTGTACTTAGATTCCAGAAATAGGTTTTAATAGTGTTTGAATTTTAATTTCTTGAAGATTTGTCATGCTGATTTTTGGTGTTTATTTTTTTAATACTGTAATTAATCACCAGAAAAAGAAGTATACCCAGATATTGACTTTCATATTTGCATAATTTTAATGTTTCCTGCATGTTTGAGTACTTTTTTCTGGTCTCAAGTTACCTCAATTTCTTGGAGCACTATTATGTAAAAACAGATTTTTAGAGTCTTCAACCTAAAATTTCAAAGTATCCTGGACCTAAGCATTTTAGCTTCCTTTGAAATAACTTGTTCATTAAATACTTTATTTATCTTAGAAAAAAAAGGATCTTAAAGTGCCCCTTCGTTGCATAATGTGTGTTACTCATAAATATCTTTATGAAACCATTTTCTAGCTGAATACCCCTTCCATTTTCTACTTGAAGATGAGCATTTTGTTTACAATTCATTTTTAGATCTAGTTGATCATTTACCTGGTTTGAATTATGCCTTTAGATACATTCTGCTTTCGATAAATAATCTCTTAATAAGTATTTGTACTAGTTTTATTTAATTAAAACATTTAAAGATAAATGTCTTTTGATTCTAAACTAACTTCAGGGTTTTTTTGTTTGTTTGTTTTTGAGTTGGAGTCTCATTCTATTGCCCAGACTGGAGTCCAGTGGCACGCTCACAGCCACCCCAGTGTTGACAAGCTGGGCTCCAGCGATCCTTCCGCCTCAGCCTTCCTAGTAGCCAGAATTACGGGCTCATGCTACCATGCCCAGCTAATTTTTTAAATTTATTGTAGAGACTATGTATCACACAGTTGTCAGAGCTGGTCTTGAACCCTCGGGTTCAGGCAATCCACTCACCTCAGCCTCCCAAAGTGCTGGGAATACAGGCTGAGTCACCAAGTCCAGCAACTTCAGGTCTTTTAGAGTCTAATCAAATACGTATGTGTTGTTGTAATATGTTAACACTTTTGCCTGTCTTCTGATATTTGTGTATAGGTTAATTGATAATTAGCTTCCTGGGATAAACAGAGAAAACAGGAAGAGGGCTGGCTCTAGCGACTGGAAAGAACAAATGAAAATTGGGAAAAGAAAGAGAAAGAATAAAAGGATAATTGCAGAAAATTTTAAACTTTTCCTTTTTAGAAAAAACATAGAATTTTTTTTTTAACTGTAGAGATGAGGTTTCACCATGTTGCCCAGGCTGGTCTAGAACCAGTGGGCTCAGGCAAACCACTCGCCTCCACCTCCCAAAGTACTGGGATTACAGGTGTGAGCACCATGCTCAGCCAGGTATAAAGAAACATAGAATTTTAATCTAACAATTGTCCAGTGCAACATTTTAATTTCATGACAAGAAAATAGTGACCGAGTACAAATAAAAAGTATATGCTAGGTTGTGTCAGTGATGGCTAGCTGACTCCTGCAAATTCATGCTTGGCCACCAAGCCAGAGACATTACTCACACTCTTCATTTCAATGTGGTCATGTGACTAGTCTGGCTAACATAATGGAAACTGAATTGATGTACATCACTTCTGGGATCAGGTAAATAATTGCACAGTGGGCACACACTGACTGAAGTCTCTCCTCATTTCTGCCAGATACATAGAAGTATGGCTTATGTCTGGGAGTACCTTGGATTTCTGAGTTACTTCTTTGGAGGAAAGCCCTAAATATACCAGACTGAGATGAGAAATATGCTTAGTGGCTCACCTACTGTGATTGAGAGTTGTTGGTTTCAAACTTTAGCCTCCCTATTACCATTGTAAACTAATATTTACTACTTGTACGTTTACTCATTCTTCACAAAATCCTTATATATCAATAATGTGACCTCTATTTCACAATTGAGCCTTGTGAGGTTTGGTGTATTTGATTGACTTGTTCAACACATCAGAATCAGAATTTGAGCTTCCGACTTGAGTCCTAAATTCAAGTTGTTTCCAGGATACTCCTTGAACTCTACCTTTTAAATTTTTGTAACTCGATCTATCAGATATGCATGCATTAGTAGTGAAGAAGAGTTCATGAGCAGATTCAGAAGTTAGAGACTGCTCCACGATCTGAAAATTCCCTCAAGTGAATGAGATAAAAGCTAGGCACACCTTTCTCCAAGAGATGATGTATTATTTTAGTGTTGATTGCATTGATAGAAAATAAACATACTAAAAAGTGATCGCCAGGTAATCTTGAAAACATTATTTATTGTATGGAAGACATATCATTGGTCTTCATAACATCAACAGGATAAATACTAATGCTGTATTTACTAATGGTAGATACTACTAATAATTTAATTTTTCATTTTTTTCTACTAAGCTTACTTATGTAATTATATTATGTGAACTTCCTGAAATCTGTTCATTCATCTTTTCTTGTTGCCACAATTGGTATTTACAAAATATGGCTCTTGTATTTCTAGAAATCAGAGCATCTATAAAACACTAACATATCTCCCAATTCAATGTACCTACCTGGGATTGTATTCAGGTAATGGAAGTATTTTGTTTATTTGTAGTTTTACCACGAATAGGCAGCTATTGTTCAACCTGGACATTTTAGATTCTTACACATGACACTTCTGAGAAGGACAGTAAGAACTTAATTTATCGGAAGATTTGATCTAGATTCTTCTTATTAACAAAAGTCCATAGGCCTCCATTTTAGAAAAATTCACACAGTTTACCAGTTTTGCAGAAGTAGCAGCTGAAAATATAATAGTATCAAAGCTGCCTCTAGTGGTTCTCAAACTTTTATCAGCACTGGAAATACCTGGCATTGCTGGGCCATACTACCAAAGATTTTGATTCACTAATTAGGGGAGTAGACTTAAGAATTAGTAGTATTAACAACTTTCCAGTGATACTAATGATGTTTGTCCAGGGAGTACACTTTGAGGAGGCTGTTCTGGAACAAAACATTTTCAGGTAAATTTGTTTACCTGAATGGATCCAAATGAAATTATACTATCTCAAAGTTCTTTTGGGACCATCTTGGAAAAGTTTAAAAAAGAAAAGGGTCCAAATGGCTGGCCTGTAACATCTACTTTGTTGTGTTATTAGATGAAAGGGATTCAGATAGGCATGCTCTTAGTAACAGGGTCACTCTGCATGTGACGCGATCCCCGAAGGAAGGGCTGGCAACTGAAAGCTGTCTGTGGAACCCCCTCCACCAGCTGAGACAAGTCCTTCCCTGAAGGGGATTTGCATGGGCATCTACATGTTGAGCACACCAAACTTAAAAATTTCAAATTCCTGTATTATCTGAAGCTCCCCTCATCCTCATATCTCAGATTTATCATTGATCCCCTTGTTAATTAAGATGCTCTTACCACTCTCTTTCCATTGCCATACACGAGCTGAGCTTTTTCCTTTCCTCGGTTAGTGGTTTTCCCCATGGTGTTACCTCTTTCTGAAATGCTATTCTCTCACTCTCATCAGTGATTTTCCTGACTTGTTTCTTATGTAAGGCCTTTAAAGGCCTCTCTCCTCCTGGATGTTGTCCTGGCTAATGTGGTTCCCCATAAAAATCTCTATAACTGCACTGTGCCTATTTCGCTCTTGGAACATATCACTTTTTTCAATTCTGTTTACAAACTTGTTTGTTTTCTATCTCCTCTATAGATCTTAAGTTCAATGGGAATCAAAACTATTCACCCGTGTAAACTCAGAATTATGGAGAACATAGGCTGACAAGACTAATGTATTTGCTGGAAGAGTGGGATAGAGATGAACACCAAAGTTCATGACCCTTCCGTAGTATAGAGTTATTGTGGAAACATGTCCCTGTCCTACCCACTGCCTATAGAATTGGCTGAGTCAGTGGTTCTTAATCATGAGTGATTTTAACCCACAGGGATATTTGGCAATCTCTGGGAACAGTCTTAGTTGTCACAGTAGGGGCTGTATTGGCATCTAGTGAGAATAGACCCGGGATACTGCTAAACATTCTACAATGCACAGAATAGGCTTCTACAACCAAGTATCTTCTTGCCCAAAATACCAGTAGTGGCAAGGTTTAGAGCATCTGTGTTTTAGTTTTCTATTCCTGCTTTCCTAAATTATCACAACCTTGTTGTCATAAAACAGCACAAGTTTATTACCTTACAGTTTTCTGGTGGGTTCACTGAGCTACGATCAAAGAGTCTGACTGAGCTCTGTTTCTTTCTAGAGATTCCTTATTTTTTCTGAGTTGGAGTCTCCCTCTGTCACCCAGGCTGGAGTGCAGTGGCACACTCATGGCCACCCCAGCGTTTCCCTGCTGGGCTCCGGTGATCCTTCCACCTCAGTCTTCCAAGTAACCGGAACTATAGGCGTGCACTATCACGCCCGGCAACTTTTTGATATATTGTAGAGACGAGGTCTCACCAAGTTGCCTGGGCAGGTCTCAAACCCGTGGACTCAGGAAATCCACTCGCCTCGGACTCCCAAAGTGTTGGATTACAGACTGAGCCACTGAGCCCGGCCTCTTTCTAGAGATTCTTAGGGAGAATTCATTTCCCTGATTTTTCCTGCTGCTGGAGGCTCCCCACATTTCTTAATTTGTGGCCCCTTCTTGCATCTTTCAATCCAGCGACTTTACATCTTTCTGATCATTTTTCTTTAGTCCCATTGCCGTCTGACCACAGCTAGGCAGTTTTGCCTAAAGGGATGATTAGATTAGGTTCACCTGGATACTCTCCTATATCAAGATCCTTAATCACATTTGCAAAATCCCTTTTGCCACGTAAGCTCACATGTTCACAGGATGTGGCCATCCATCAGTGGTAGGGAGCAAATTCTGTCTACAACACCTAGGAGATGTACCTAGCTTTCACCAATGGAAAATGATCATTAGCAGTGTGTGTTGATTCTGAGCCAATGGAATTAAGAAGCGAATTTGCCATCTCCCCTCGTCTTTCTCCTTTTTATAATAACCTTGACTATAGATACTTAAAATACTACCTCCAAAAGATGAAAGAAAACAAAATCACTTGGTGGAAGTCAAGCCATAAAGAATAAGCATAGAACTATTGTGTGAATGAACAATACATTTTCTATTTTTTATGTTTCATCAAGATTCTTTTAAAAATTTATTTGTTTATTTATTTTTGAGTTGGAGTCTCACTTTGTCACCCACACTGGAGTGCAGTGGCCGCTCCCAGCCACTGCAGCCTCGACCTGCTAGGCTCCGGCAATCCTTCTGCCTCAGCCTTCCAAGTAGCTGGAATTACAGGCGTGCGCTACCACACCCGGCTATTTTTTTTTTTATTTATTGTAGAGATGAGGTCTGGCCTGCCCAGGCGGGTCTCAAACCCGCGGGCCCAGGCAATCCACTCACCTCAGCCTCCCAAAGCGCAGGATTACAGGTCGAGCCACCGAGCCCGGCTAAAAAATTTTTTTATTTTTATTTTAAAGATGTGGGGGTACAATTCGGGATTAGGTATAAAAATGTTCATTATTCAGGTACCCTTATTGATGAGGTGTGCCTTCCTTCCCGGGCAGATTCCTGCTATTGCCAGTCCCACTCTCCTTTCCTCATCCCCCAGCAGATTTCCACTACTGTCAATCTCGACCACCCACCCCCACCCCCCAATTTCCCACTACTGCCAATCTTTTTCTTATAGCATTATGATAATTGTTCAAGGTTCAAGGTCCACTTATGAATGAGAATATGTGATACTCGGTTCTTGTTTCTGTGATAGATCACTCAGTATTATAGACTCTAAGTTCATCCAAGTTGCTGCAAAGTTCATAATTTTGTCCTTCTTTATGGCTGCATAACATTCTATTGTGTATATGTACCACATTTTTTTTTTTTTTAATCCAGTCCTCTTTCAATGGGCAGCAGCATTGTTTCCATGCTTTTGCTATTATGGCCAATACTGCAATAAATATGCATTGCAGGTATCTTTTTTATAGAGTGATTTGAGTTCCCCTGGGTATATTCCCAGTAGGGGGATTGAAAGGTCATATGGAAGGTCAATTTTTAGATCTTTCAGGAATCGCCAAACTGTTTTCCACAGAGGTTGTACTAGTTAATACTCCAACAGTGTAGATGTGTTCCCTTTTTCCTGCATCCTCTCCAGCATCTGTTGTTTTTTTGAGTTATTGATGATTGCCATCCTGACTGGAGTTAAGTGGTTTCTCAGTGTGGTTTTAATTTGCATTTCTTTGATGACTAGTGAGGCTGAGCATTTTTTCATGTATCTGTTGGCTGCTAACAGCACCTAGTGTTCTTATTGCTTTTATTATTGAAAACAGTACCTTAAGTTATAACAAAAAGCCTAAAATATGTGCATTGGTCTAGTAGTCCAGCATGTGACAGGGACATTAATATCAGAAGAATGGCTTTCTTCTGAACCCCACATTGAACTTATTGAAAGAGAAATATAAACTTCTATTGTGCTAAGCTATAGGGATCTCATAGTTTATCTATTAAGATAGTGCACATTGTCATAATTAACAGAGTGAGTAACTTAATAAATTAATAGGTAAATGATCCCATTTTTGCATTTTATCTTGCTTATTTATAAAAATAAATAGAAATCACTCTTTAATGAGCAACAGTAAATATGTATCCTTGGCACAGCTTCCAAAAATATCAACTAGATGTACACTGGAATCGTGAAGTGTCATAGTCATACCAAAAACTTGGTCAAAAAATGTTGAATAGGGATCATCATAAACAGACAGACTACCTTCTTCATGTGGAGCTAATTATGATTTGCAAACACTAAAATATTATCAAGTACTTCTGTCCCTTCTGAACATTGTATAACCCTTAGTCATTAACAAGATAATATGAAAACTCTAGATCCTAAGGCAAAGTAACCTAAACCGTAACCATTGCCTCAGGTTGCAAAGTGCCTTCCTCCCTCCCCTCAGAAATCAGAATTGGAGAGGGCAGTGGGGTTTCAGTGTTTATTTGCATTGTAGGATGAGATACTGGGGATGATGTATTGGGGAAGGTAATAACCTGGATATGGAAGAAACAAACGTTCCTTGGGAAGCACACTTACTCTACCCTAAGGGAGGACTTCTTTTTGCCTTTCTACCTCTCTACTTCATAACTGCAAAAATACATGCCAGCATTTTATTCCAGTTCATTTTGCCTGCTTTCTTCTAAGATAAATGTATATTAAGATAGTGAGTCTCACGTAGAGTTGCCTTTTCTTTCTTAAAATCCAAAATTTTGCCATATAGTTAATTATTATTTAATGACTCTCTACACTGAGTGAAAATGAGAAAGTTGGTAGAATTCAAGGGTGACTTTGGGACTTATTGTTTGAGACACTGATAATAGTTGCTATATTTCTGGAATATCAAGAGTTAAGTTACAAGTACCCAGAAACAGCTGTCTAATTCTATCTCTTCTCATCAGACTTTTGTTCCCCTAGTTTGGAGGATAATATTCCTGACTGGTAGTTACCATTTTTCATTAAAAGTCTAAAAAAGATCAAGCTCTTAATTTTCAATTGAATCTAACCATTGAAAGCACCATACCAGGAGTTTAATAGCTGATGAAATAGTGCTATTAGTAGCATACCACGAGCATATTTTATAAGTGAGCCTCAGTAACAAAAAAAAATTTCTTTATTTAAATACATTTATATGTATTTAAAACTGCCATATACATGAACATATCTCACTCCCTAAACTGTGTAACTGGAAGGCAGAGACTGTCTTATTTTAAATTGTGTATATGTTTGCTAATTTAAAATATATACATATATATATAAACATACTTTTATCCACGTATTTTGTCCTTATACCTAACTCATTCAGTCTACCCTCTTATAAAATGGGTATAAATTCATATATGTAATTCTACACCTTATAGCATCTAACACTTTTCTTAATCCAAAATGTCCTCTGTCATAATTCATATGGTTTTTATCCTTGAAATAGGTGCTATGATTATATTTCCTTGATTTTACAGTGGTAGTATATGATATGCAGAATCCCAAGAGATTAATTTGAGGCCTTGAAAAACCCATGTTGACAGGTTTACAAAGCAAATATAAGCCTCTTTAGACAATGGTGTGTGTATCTAGATCGTGTGTGCATGTGTGTGTGTGTGTGTGTGTGTGTGTGTGTGGAAGGGGGGTGTTGAATCATCTGTTTGACTTAGAAAGTTTGTAGTTATAAATCTCTTAGAAAATTATGAAACCATAAGTCTTAAAATATATTTTTTTATTAAAAGGTAAATAATATGTTAAGTATATTATTTTGGACAAATTATATTTTCTACATATCTTAAAAATAACTGACCACCAGACTCTGGAGATCCATTATAAATGTTTGAAAAATATCTACAAATATTCAAAGTCTTAATAATTATGAAAATATTACATTAGATATTTGTATATAAAAGAATTGACAAATATTAAATATATAAGTTAAATGGGTACATATTCCTTTGGAAGTCTATAGAAAATGCTGAAAATATATTTTTTAGAAATTATACTTGTATCATTGATATGATTTAGAGAAATTTTAGTGACTGTGCCATTTTATAAAACAGGTAATATTTCATTGCTTTCATAAAATTGAAGTTTATTTCTTTCCTTATTACAGTAAAATGTACATGGTTGGTTCTTGGTATTTTCTCATAAGATAATTTAAGTAACTGGACTCTTTCCACCTTATGGTTCTGACAGTCTCTAGAGCTTTGTTGTATTGTACAACTAGTTGTTATGTGCAGATAGAGAGGACAAAAAAATTATATTTGCTTCATAACCATCTTCACAGCCCGTCATTTCTGTTAACATTCCTTGGGAGAGAACATTTACATGGACCTACATAGATAAAAAGTGATTTGGTAATAGAGCCCCTGAGTGGCAACTGCTTCTCAGCAAAAATCTTTATATTATGTAAGGGGAACCATCTCTTCCACATTAGTGATACAAAACAAGAAAGCTCACAAACATCAGAAATTATACAAAAGCTGCAAAAGACAGAAGGTAGACAAAATCAGATTGAAGGACAGAAACAAAGTAAATAACCTGTGTATAAGAGGACTTAGACAAGAGGAAGCAGAAGACGTAGGGCAGTCCAATCAGAGCGAGGTGAGGAAAGTATAAAAGAAAAATAGGAACTGGTGTGGTGACCAGTGTGACCTGATGAAGAACACAATGAAAATCACCAGACAATTCAACACTCAAGGCTGGGCCCCTAAGAAGGTTGATAAGAGCCAGAAAGAATGTGAGGTACCCTTGCCAAGAAATTTCCTCACCAGGGTGCCCACAATTGCTGGAAGCAGCAAATCTTAAATGAACACAATTGTTACATATAGGATAGCAGGAAATCCGAAGTATACAGATGTTCTCTAAAATAGATAGCATCATTTTAGAAATTCAGCTCATGAAATAGAGATACCAAGTTTAATAAACAGAAGAATGAAAACCAAAAGAAGCAAAATCAGTGTGTAATACTTATATACCCAAAACCAAGAGTATTGCAACAGTCTAGGCAATGGTTAATTTTATGTATCAACTTGACTGGTCCAAGGATGCCCACATATTTGGACATAAATTATTCCGGGTGTGTCTGTGAGGGTGGTTCTGGATGAGACTAGCATTTGAATCAACAGACTGAGTAAAGCAGATTGTTCTCCATAACATGGGTGATTCAAACAGATGAAGACCTAAATGGTACAAGGAGACAGACAAAGAGTCTGAAGGGTGTACTTCTGTCTGCCTGTGTTGATATGGGACATTGTTTTTTTTCCTGCCTTCGGACTCAAAATAAAACATTGGTTATTCTCAGGTCTTGAACCTTCCAGCTTTCATACTGGAACTTACACTAATCAGTTCTCCTGGCTTTCCGAACTTTGGACTTGGATTAGAACCACACCATCAGCCTTGTTGGGTCTCCAGGTGAGAACTGCTTATCTGCGACTTCTCACCATCCATAATCATGTGAACCAATTCCTTATAATTAATCTCTCTTTCTCTCTCTCTCTTTCCTCCCATACACCCACCCAAACACACACATACACACATTCTATCAGTTTTGTTTCTTTGGAGAACCTTGACTAACACAGTGCATAGCATACATACACATAGAATTAACTAGACATTGTATAAGTCAAAGTTTGGATTGTGACATAATATCAAAAGAGAGGGACAATAATAAGCACTGCGGAGAAGCTGGGATGTTCAAACCAAAGCATCATCTCATCTTAAAATGAAAAGGAGTTAGAGGTGGGGGAAGTACTCCAGGCTTATGCTGATCACTAAAAGGCATATATGTGATATGGATTTTTTAGGTCAGCCTGGGCTGCGAGAGTGTTAACTCATGGATTGGCCTGCCAAGCCCCAGAGAGGGTCGGCTCAAGGGGCTGGTAAGCCTAGCCCTGGAAGTGTAGGCTCTAATGGGCTGGCAAGCCAAACCCTGAGAGTGTTGCTGATTCTGTGGGCTGGCAAGCCTAACCCTGGAGTGTCTCAGCTTCGGAGTCTCATCTTCCAGCAGCTCTACTGGTTCAGCCAGGTCTGTTGGCTGGCAAGCCAGCCTCTGGGGTACATGGCTCTTCGGTTCCGACGATCTTCTGGAACTCTTCAGGTTGGGGTTCTTGTCTTGTGCCCAGGAAGAATGAGGGACATTAACAGCTGGAAAGTGAGAAAGCAAGATTTATTAAGAGGACAGAAAAGCTTCTACAACAGGAGAGGACCTGAGGGGGTTGCCGATTTGGAGTTGAAACCTGTTGCTTATATAGCCCTAAGATTGAACCGATCGGTTGTTTTTCTTTCCCAGCAGTGAGTTCTGAAGCTCTAGCTTGAGAGGCTTGTAGGGTGCTTGTTTACCAACAGGAGTGTATCAGCCTGAGAACTACATTGTTACCAGAGGACACTGTCTTGTCTGTCTGCCTAGCCTTTCTCTAGTTATCTACTCTCTCATATGCACAATAAACAAAATAACACTGCAGAGTTGGGGGAAAAAAGAATTAGAGGATCAGAGAAGACATATCAACCAATATGTTAACAAAAATCAAGATGATGTAACAATATCAGTTTCCAAGAAAATAAAAATAAAAAAATTATAAAAGGAAAGATACACATTTTACATCTATAAAATTATAATTTACCAAGAATGTATAAAAATAAGTAAATCCTAATATTCTTACAATACCTTTAAAAGTAACATTTAGACTTGACAAGACTACAAAAGAAAATGAAAAATCCACAATGATATATGATGATTGGACAGACTTTTCAGAAATTGACAATTTGAATAGAAAAATAGTAAGCATATGCAGTATTTAAACAGGACAATTAGCAAACTAAAACTTTAGATAATAAAAATGAAAAAATAGTAAGAATATACAGTATTTAAACAGTACAATTAGCAAACTAAATAAATAATAGAAAATAAAGAACTTTGTCAAACAAATATGTATATGTGTGTGTATTTCCCAAATATTTTGAAATTTCACACAATTCAACTTATACAGACTACAAAAAAAATGGATTCCAAAAATTAGCAATTAGTCAGTTATATTCAATGACAACATGGGACAATGTTAGTAATTAGCAAACATTTTAGATCTCAACCCCACATATATTTTAATATTTAAAAACAACCTAGATAACTTGTGAATTACACAGAAAATTGAAACTGAAATGGCAAACTACTGGAAAACATTTGACAATTGAGAACTTTGTGAATCAAAATCTTTTGACATATGGCCAAAGTAGGAAATAAAGAAAATACTTAAAAGATAATTTCTTTTAAACTAAGCATTTAATTAACAGCCAGAAAAACACAAAATTAATCTCAAATAAATTAGAAATAAATAAGCTAAAAAACAATACAAATTATAATTTATTAATAAAACTAAAATATGGTTTTCCACAAAGACCACTCAATAAGACAAATCTTTGAAAAGTCTGACCAAATGATCTAGGGAAGAGAGGTACACATAAGTATAGTTCAGAATTTTCAAAAAAAAGTAAGAATAATACGGACAACTTTATACAAACATATTTGAATATATAGATAAAATAAATTGTTTCCCAGGAAACCTGAAATTCCCAGAATCAAAAAATACAATTCCAAGAAGGCCAATTATTATAGACAAGAATAAATAGAAGACGAAGAGATATCCTTATCAACAACACCAAACCCAGTGTTTTAGTTCTAAACAAAATGTCAATGAACAGATAATTTTCTGTGAGTAAATTTTCTAGAGCAGAGAATGAAAGAGAGAGGAGGGGAAGAGAGAGATGGAGATAGAGAGACAGAGAGAGCGAGAAAGAAAGAAAGAGGGAGGGAAGGAGGAAGAGGAGATATTCAGCAATTTTCATGAAACCAACATAATGCTAATTTAAAATCTGGGCAAGGAAAATACTCAAGAAAAGTTAACGTTATACAAAGATAGATGTGAAAATTCTTAACATAACATTATCAAGTAAAATACAATGTTATTAAAATGATATTTTTGTTTATTAAAAGAATCATATATTATGACTAGTATAGCATAATCTTAGTTTTATATCAGAAAATTTATTAATATAATTATTCAAACAGATTAAAGAACAATTATGATCATCTCAATAAATCTTACAATGTTGATACAACTCAATATTTTTCTTTATTATTAAAAAAACCCTTAGCTAACTAAGAATAAAAAGAAGCATTTCTTGACTTATAAACTATCCATCAGAAATCTCCAGCATGTGTCATTTTAATTAAGATGCATTACAAGCATTACCAATAAATGCTGGGCGAAGATAGGGCTGCCCACTTCAAAGCTACTATTCAAGATTGTACTAAAGGGCTTACTCCATCCTGCAAGAGACATTAAAGAAATAAGAGGTATAATATTTGAAAGAATG
>CAUYQG010055377.1:0-10390 GCA_963574415.1 Tarsius wallacei | reverse complement strand
AGTAGCTGGAACTACAGGCGCGCGCTACCATGCCCGGCTAATTTTTTGATTTATTGTAGAGATGAGGTCTCGCCAAGTTGCCCAGGCGGGTCTCAAACCCGGGGCTCAGGCAATCCACTCACCTCAGCCTCCCAAAGTGCTGGGATTACAGGCTGAGGCACCGAGCCCGGCGACTACTTAGCAATGTTTTCCTGAAATGGTGGACTACATTTATGCCTAGTAATGCCAGAGTGTTGTAGCCTAAAAACTTTAGGTTTTAAGACTTTCAAAGGCTTTAGTTAAAATTAAACAACATATATCTATATATCTTTCCTTCAATAAATGCTCCCCAATGAATGCCAGAAAGTAAAATTCTTTTTTAGAGACTGGGTCTCACTACATTGTCTAGGTAGGTCCTGAACTCCTGGTCTCAAATGATCCTCCCACTGCCTCAGCCTTCCAAGTGTTGGGATTACAGGCAGGAACCACTGCACCTGGCCACAAAATCTTAATGGTTTCATGAGGAATAAGTTTTTTACCTGCATCAATCATTTTAATCATGCATACAGCATAACTTTTTTGTGTGTGTTGGAGTCTCACTCTGTCACCCAGACTGGAGTGCAGTGGCCGCTCCCGGCCACCACAGCCTCGACCTGCTGGGCTCCGGCGACCCTTCCGCCTCACCCTTCCAAGTAGTTGGAACCACAGGCACGCGCTACCACAGCCGGCTAATTTTTTTTAGTGTAGAGATGAGGTCTCGCCAAGTTGCCCAGGCTGGTCTCGAACCCGCGAGCTCAGGCAATTCACTCACCTTGGCCTCCCAAAGCGCGGGTTTACAGGCTGAGCCACCGAGCCCGGCTCGGCATAATTTTTAATGCTCTTTTTATATTTCTGTTTTCATTTGCACTTAATATCTTGTGGTAGAATGCATTTTTTTTTCTTTTTAAAATATTCACTACCTCTCTCTGGACCTGTTGCTACACTCTATGTGGTGTATTCCTCTCCCTGTCACAAGCCCCTGGAAGGCAGGATGAAAGAGCAGCTTCCATTTGGGACATGCTCTTCTCAAAGTAGAGGGTAAGTGAAAGATGGCAGAACAGGAGTTTTCAAAGGCATTATGCAGTTCTGCCTTCACTCTTATTCCCCTCTCCTTTGAGAACAGCATGCCCCAAATGGAGGTACTCTTTTGACCTGAAAACCAGAAAGAAGAAAACATATGACGGCAAGCCAGAGTTGATAAACAGCCAGCAGTAACGTAAGTAAGAAACAGATCCTTGTTGAAAGCTACTGAAGTCTGGGGGTTGTTCATTACCACAGAATTTACCTAGCAAAAGCTGAATAATACCATCTCTTTGTAGATATCTTTGGTACCAAAAGAAAAAAAAGCTAGAGAAAGCCTTTATCTTACTCTATTCACACCACTTGTGTCTGGTTTTCCTTCCTTACTTCACCACTGCAGCCCAGGATATTTAAAGCCTCAACTTAGTCTTCTAATGCTTCCTTGTTGAGCGAAAAAAATTTTTTTGAAAAGTAAGATATAAAATACCATGCCACTTATATAAAACATGCAAAAAATTATTTCTTGCTTATGGATGATATATACATATAAATATACATATATGTGTATATACACGTACATATACATATCACATATATACATTTATGCAAAAGTGTGTGTGTGTGTGTATGGTTTCAATTGACCTTATGTTAGTTTATTTCTCTTAAAAATGTTAGCATTTAACAGAATTAGAGATGAGTATATAGACAATCATACTACTTTTCTTATTTTACTTTTCTTCATGGTGGTGTGAGCCTTTAGTCCCAGATACTTGGAGGCTGAGGCAGGAGGATCATTTAAGCCCAGGAGTTCAAGGCTGCAGTGCACCATGGTCATACCTGTGAATAGCCACTGCACTCTAGCCTGGGCAACACATTGAGACTCTGTCTTTAAAAATAAATAAATAAGATTATAAGGGAATACTATGAACAATGGTATACCAACAAACTGAATAATCTAGAAGAATTGAATACATTCCTAGAAACGTAAAACCTATCAAGACTAAATCATGAAGAAACAGAAAATCTGAAGGGATCCATAACTAGAAGGGAGATTGAATCAGTAATCAAAATCTTCCCAACAAAGCAAAGCCCAGGACCAGATGGCTTAACTGGTGAATTCCACTAAACATTTAAAGAAGAATTAACACCAATCCTTCTCAAGCTCTTCCAAAAAACTGAAGAGGGAGCAACACTTCCAAACTCATTTTATGAAGCCAGCATTACCCGGATACCAAAGCAGGCAAAGACACTATAAGAAAAGAAAATGACAAAACAATATTCCTGATAACAAAGATGCAAAAACTTCAACAAAATACTAGTAAATCACATTTAACAGCACATAAAGATCATATATCATGACCAAGTGGTATTTATGCCTGAGCTACACGGATGATTCAACATATGAAAATCATTCAGTGTGATATGATATACCACATTAACAATCATCATCTCATTTATTACAGAAGCATGATAAAATTCAATACCCATTCATGATAAAAAATATTCAATAAACTAGAAATAGAAGAAAACTACCTCAACATAATAGAGGCCAGCCTCTTCAGTAAATGGTGCTGGTAAAAATGAGTATCCACATGCAAAAGAATTATGCTGGAATCTTATCTTACACCATACACAAAAATTAACTCAAAAGGGATTAAAGACCTAAACATAAGACCCAAAACTATAAAACTCCTAGAAGAAAACGTAGAGGAAAGCTTAAATGACACTGGATTAGGTAAATTTCTGGGATAGGACACCAAAAGTGCAGGCAACAAAACAAAAAAATAGACAAATGAGAACTCCTCAAACTTAAAAACTTCTATGCAACAAAGGACACAAGCAACAGAATGAAAAGACAACCAGCTAGGCTCAGTAGCTCAGCCTGTAATCCCGCATTTTGGGAGGCCAAGGTGAGTGGATTGCCTAAGCCCGTGGGTTCGAGACCCACCTGGGCAACTTGGCGAGACCTCATCTCTACAATAAATCAAAAAAATTAGCCAGGCGTGGTAGCACGCGCCTGTAGTTCCAGCTACTTGGAAGGCTGAGGCGGAAGGATCGCCAGAGCCCAGCAGGTCGAGGCTGCGGTGGCCGGGAGCAGCCACTGCATTCCAGTCTGGGTGACAGAGTAAGACTCCACCTCAAAAAAAAAAGAAAAAAGAAAAGACAACCAACAGAATGGGAACAAATATTTGCAAATCATGTATCTGACAAGAGGTTAATATACAAGAAGTATATAGAATTCTCACAACCCAACAACAACAAAACCCCCCAAATAACCCACTTTAAAAATGGGAAAAGATCTTGAATAAACATTTATCTAAAAATGATATATAAGGTGGCCAAGAAGTATATGAAAAGATGCTCAGCATCACTAACAATTAGAGAAGTGCACATCAAAACCATAATGAGATTATCACTTCACTCTCATTAGGATGGCTACTACCAAAAAATAGAAAATGGCTGGGCACAGTGGCTCATGCCGATAATCCTAACACTTTGGGAGGCCAAGGTGAGAGGACTGCCTGAGCCCATGGGTTTGAGACCAGCCTGGGCAACTTGGCGAGACCTCTACAATAAATCAAAAAATTAGCTGGGTGTGGTGGTGCGTGCCTGCAGTTCCAACTACTTGGAAGGCTGAGGCGGAAGGATCGCCTGAGCCCAGCAGGTCGAGGCTGTGGTGGCCGCGAGCATGCCACTGCACTCCAGCCTGGGTAACAGTGAGGTTCTGACTCAAAAAAATAAAAAAGCAAAGACAAAAAAATAGAAAATAACAACTGTTGGTGAGAATGTGAAGAAACTAGAACCCCTGTGCACTGTTGGTAGCATTATAAAATGGTGCAACTGCTATGGAAAACATGCTGATTCCTTAAAAAATTAAACACAGAATTACCACATGATCCAGCAATCTCACTTCTAGGTAAATATTCAAAGTATTGAAAGCAGGATCTTGAAAGATATTTACATGCTCATGTTCCTAGCAGCATGCTGATAATCAAGAAGTAGAAACAATCAATGTCCATCTAAGGATGAATGGATAAACAAAATGTGGTAGGTATACAGATAATGGAATATTATTCACCCTCAGAAAGGAAGGAAACCTGACAGGCTACAATATGGATGAACCCTGCAAACATTATGTTAAGTAAAATAAGCCAGTCACAAAAAGATAAATACCGTATGATTTCACTTAAATAAGGTATCTAAAAAGTTGTCAAATTCACAGAAACAGAAAGTAGAATGATGGCTACCAAGGCCTTGGAGAGAGAGGGAAATAGGGAGGCAATGTTTAATGAGTATAGAGTTTTAATGTTGCAAGATGAAAAAGTCCTAGAGATTGGTTGCATAACAATGTGAATATATTTAATATTATCAAACTATAAACTTACAGATCATTAAGAAAGATTTATGTTTTATCACAATTAAAATTTTAAGAAATAATAAATTCTAAAAAAAAAATATTAGGTAAGAACACAAAGTTCTATAACCTTATTCATAAACATGACAAAACATAAAAAAAAAATCTTAGTAAAATTTATGTAAACATACCCTCCACACACCAAGAACTCATTTGAAGCACGTCTGCCTGCAGTTCCTAATGGCATGTCATCTAAGGGAAAGAAAAGAAAAATACAATCAGTTTTGTTATACTCCCTACATAAAAAAACACAAATTTATTCCAACATGATTATTAGGAAACAATGTGAGCACAATGCACATTTATCACTTGCTTATGTTATGATTTTGTACCTAAGAAGTAACAGGTGACTCCAGCTGCACCCAGTTGAATACATAGGCTATACCCTTTTGATTCCCATTTCTATAAGCAAACTTGAGGTCTTTTCAGGATAAAATGCTATATTTTATGTTTATGTATTTCTTCAACATTTAACGTGTGAAAACAAAGCTACTGTTCTTATCAGGTTCCTTTTCGTGTGTCAGTGACAAAAGGTTTTGAGAGTCTGTGCCCCAGTCTAATTTTGCCCATAAGCTCTGTGGTTTTTACAGCACAATTCTGCACAGAACATGTACATCACACAATAGAAGAAATGACTGTATAACAAAGTCTAGTTCAATATATAATGTTGGAGTACTCCATTCTCCTGCATATTTTCTCAGGTCTCACATGGGATGTTAAACAAGAAGTCATGGAATCTGGGGTCTCCTAAACTCAGTAAGTAGCACACGCCATAGGTCATCTTCATCTGCCCCATATCATTTGCATATGGGAATAGAGCACAGCTCAGAACTCAGAGGCACCTCATTCTCTGCCAGTTATATCCACTATTATCATATGGCCCTACGCAATCTTAAATGTCTGTAAAGGGGCCAGGTGCGGTGACTCAAGCTGTAACCCCAGCACTTTGGGAGGCTGAGGCAGAGGGACTGCTTGAGGCCAGGAGTTCGAGACCAGCCTGGGCAACAAAGCAAGACCTCAGATCTACCAAAAAAAAAAAAGAAAATCAAAAAATTAGCCAGGCTTGGTGGTGCATGCCTGTAGTCCCAGCTACTCAGGAGGTTGAGGTGGAAGGACTGCCTGAGGCCAGGAGGTAGAGGCTGCATGAGCCATGATGCCACTATACTCTAGTGTGGGTAATAGAGTAAGACCCCAACATACATACATACACAAAAATAAATGGCTATAAAGGTATAATTAATGTGTATTGATGGGAAAAAGTCATGCCAACCAAATAATATAAGCCTTTAAACAAAAAATAAACTATGCTGCTAACCTAAACTCAAAAAGGGGAAAAATAATCACAAATATTCCTTTGAATGGTCCTAAACGAGAATTGAGAAATGCATTTATTGGGCACATCTCAAGGCTCCTGGTCTCAAGAAGCTCTAGCAGTAAAAGAACATAATAAGGTCAGGCAGTGATAAGTAGTATAAAGGAAAACAGGGTAAAGGACAAACACTAGTGGGGCAACAGAGAAGACTATTTTAAAGACAATAAATAGTTGCCTGTAGGGGAATGAAAGAGGGTGAGGAGGCAGGATTAGGAGCTATGTTTCACTAAGTATACTTTCTTTTGTAGCTTTGAGTTTAAACCATATATAATTATCAAACAAAATTAAATCAAAAGAAAAACTTCCTACAAATCAAAAGTAAAGGAACCTAACCATTTATCAACTGGTAGCTTAATCACCAAAGGGAAATTATTTCAAATGATTTTAAAACTCAGTAATTTGACTGCCTATCAGTAATTTGTCAGCCTAGTGGGATTATCCTAAGGACAAAAAGACCCACACAAAGATTTTAAATGGCTTTTAATTATCATATTTTAGGTAATAGTCAATAGTGTTATTTTGATACCATATGGTTATTTTGAAACAAGAGAAAAAGGGAAGGAAAGAAAAGAGAAGATCCTAAATTCACAAAGGCAAAAAAAGAACATTAGAGTTCACAGCTACCAAAATTTGGAAGCTAGAAAGTTGATGGACAAGTAATATTTTATCTAGTAGACCCAAGAAGACAGAATTTTTAGCCTGCTGGAAAATCCAGAAGTAAACCAATTTACATCACAGGACCCCAAAAGGCTGAGTAATCCGCAATACCAGATACCTTTCAGAGTGGCATTGAAGGTAGAACTATAAGCAGGATAGTTTGAAAGTCTACTTAGAAGCAGTTAGAATATAATTAATAATAGTGCACTGTATTCAGGATTTTTGCTAAATGAATAGATTATAGTTGCTCATGCCACAGGGGATATAAATGGGTAAGTATGGGAGTTAATTTGTTTCACTATATTAACCATTTTCCCATATACAGATATGCCCCAACTTAAGATGGGTTTACTTTTCAATAAACCCACTGTAAATTGAAAATATCAAAAGTCAGCTGGGCTCGGTGGCTCAGCCTGTAATCCCGTGCTTTGGGAGGCTGAGGTGAGTGGATTGCCTAAGCCCGCGGGTTCGAGACCCGCCTGGGCAACTTGGCGAGACCTCATCTCTACAATAAATTTTTAAAAAAAAATTAGCCGGGCATGGTAGCACGTGCCTGTAGTTCCAGCTACTTGGAAGGCTGAGGCGGAAGGATCGCCGGAGCCCAGCAGGTCGAGGCTGCGGTGGCCGGGAGCTTGCCACTGCACTCCAGTCTGGGCGACAGAGTGAGACTAACTCAAAAAAAAAAAATCGAAAGTCAAAAATGCATTTAATACACTCAACCTATCAAACATCATAGCTTAGTCCAGCCTACCTTAAACGTGCTCAGAACATTTACACCGGCCTACAAGTGGGCAAAATCATCTAACACAAAGCCAATTCTATAATACAGTGTTGAATATCTCATGCAATTTTCTGTACAGTACAGCATTGGTAGTCTACCCTTATGATCTTGGGGCTGACTGGGAGCTGTGGCTCTCTGCTGCTGCCCAGCATCAGGACAGAGTATCATACTACACCTTGTTAGATCAGAAAAAGATGAAAATTCTAAGTATGGTTTCTATTGAATGCATATCACCATTATAAAGTCAAAAAATAGTCAGGAACCATTTGTGTGTGTATTTCATAACATCATGTTGTATATCTTAAATATCAGGAGTGCCAAAAAAAGTATACACACTTTAAGCACTATTAATAGTTGTTTGCCATAATCAGAAGTGCCTGGACGCTGATGGTAACCACTTTGAGCAACTCTTGTAATTGTAGAAGTCAAATGTCACTTGTATTCATCTTTTGTTATCAATACATAGTAAGAATTACAATTTTAATAGAGTTTTTTCCTTTCTTAAAAAGTATACTTTTTTTGGCACTCTCTGTATAGACAATAAAATTTATTTTTTAAATACAGAATTTCTTTTTAAAGAAGCAGTTAGAATTTCATGCTTTCCCAAACCCTAATGCAGACAGGCAATGCCCATTCACCACTACAGCAAAAGACTTGACGTTTATAGACACAAAGTGTTTCTGAACTACAGGACACCAGAAAAAATTAAAGGCAATGGTACTACACTGAAAAAAGGTTAGTAGAAAAGAATTATTAAGTGAAATTTTACAATGACTATTAAAACCATCAGACTTTCCCTATTTTGCTATCTTGAATGGTATCAGGTTAATATTCTTTGGGCAGAAGATTGGTTGAGTCTTTTTTGGGGGACCTGAGTAGCTCTCCAAAAAGGAAGCAGTCCAAAGAAATGCCCAGCCATATTGTCCAATATAGAAGCTTACTGTCAGTGAGATCCACCTGCATACAGAGCTTCCAAACAATTTTTAAATTCTCCTTTCTTAGCTATGAGCATAAAACAAACCAAAAAATTGCACCTTGAAATAAGAACAACCATACTCAGAAAAAAAAAACTTCTGAAAATTTAAAATATGAGAGCATAAATGAAAAACTCAATAGAAGACTTTTTAAAAATTGAGGAAATGTCCCCTAAAAAGTAGAGCAATAAGACAAAAAGATGAAAAATCAGACAAAGAAAATCAGGAGGGTAAACAGGTATTTATTATATATTACTTTTTGTTCTTTTGTTTTTGAGTTGGAGTCTCACTGTCTCCAAGGCTGTAGTGCAGTGGCATGCTCACGGCCACTGCAGCCTCAACCTGCTGGGCTCAGGTGATCCTTCCACCTCAGACTTCCAAGTAACTGGAACAACAGGCACACGCCACCACATCTGTCTAATTTTTTTTATTAACTGTAGAGACAAGGTCTCACCAAGCTGTCAAGGCTGGCCTCGAATCCCAGGACTCAGGCAATCCCCAAAGTGCTGGGATTACAGGCTTGAGCCACCGCGCCCAGCCCTATATATTACTTTTATTTTTTATTTATTTATATATATATATATTTTTTGAGTTGGAGTCTCACTCTGTTGCCCAGGCTAGCGTGCAGCCTTACAAGTAGCTGGGACTACAGGTGTGCGCTACCATGCCCGGCTAATTTTTTATTTATTTATTGTAGAGACGAGGTCTCACCATGCTGTCCAGGCTGGTCTTGAACCTGTGGGCTCAGGCAACCCTCTCGCCTCGGTCTCCCAAAGTGCTGGGAGTACAGGCTTGAGCCACCACACCCGGCCCTTATATATTACTTTTTTTTTTGTTGTTGCTGTTGTTGTTTTTTGAGTTGGAGTTTCACTCTGTCACCCAGACTGGAGTGCAGTGGCCGCTCCCGGCCACCGCAGCCTCGACCTGCTGGGTTCCGGCGATCCTCCCGCCTCAGCCTTCCTAGTAGATAGAACTACAGGCGTGTGCTACCACGCCCGGCTGATTTTTTGATTTATTGTAGAGATGAGGTCTCGCCAAGTTGCCCAGGCAGGTCTCGAACCCGTGGGCTCAGGCAATCCAATCACCTCGGCCTCCCAAGGCGCGGGATGACAGGCTGAGCCACTGAGCCCAGCATTACTTTTAAACTGTATAAATGGTTTTAAATATCTTATATGTATATTTCACAATAACAAATTTTCAATAATTAAAAAGAAGGGTGTGGTCAGCTAACAAATGTTGTGGATACATTAGAAAAATGAGGACTAAGAAATGATCCCTGGAATTTGGCCACACAAAAACCATGACAGCAGCAGTTTTGAATAATTTATTCAAAAAAAAAAAAAGAGTAACCAGAATACAACAAAAGACATAAATGCTCTTTATGTAGGAAAGTATAAAAATGTATGAAAACACATTGAAGAAACCTAAATAGTGGAGAAATACACAAATATTCTTAATTAGATAAAGATCCTACCTGTCCCTAAATAGGTCTATAGAATCAATGCAATTCCCATCAAAATCCCAAAATGGTTTTTATAAAGTTTATCGAGCTGAAATTAAACTATATATGGGGGGAAAGGGGCCAAGAATAGCTAGGGTAGTTCTGAATAAAACTAGAATGTTCTCTGTCTCTCCTTCCCCTCCCTAACCATACATACATACTGACACACACAAATTTAAAAATTATTATAATAAGACAAACAAACCAGTGGAATAGAGGATCTTAAAATAAGCCCAATCCTATATTTAAACTTTATATGACAAATATGACCTTGACTATCAGTGGATAAAAGACAAAACATTTAATAAATAATGCTGGGACAACTGATAGATCTCTACCTTGCTTCATCTACAAAAACAAAATATAGGAAAAATTAAATGTGAAAGAAATAAAAGTCTTAAGAAGAAAATATAGAATATCATTATAACACTGGGGCAGCATGACAGAGACTATTGTTACAACTTGTTTGTACCAATATTTTACAGAGCTGAAACTGTATATATCTAGGGTATTCATTCACTCAAAAGACATTCTGGCACATGTACACAAGAACCTCTGTTAAAACACATTTTGCCGCCTGGGCAACTTGGCGAGACCTCATCTCTACAATAAATCAAAAAATTAGCCGGGTGTGGTAGCGCGCGCCTGTAGT
>CAUYQG010055371.1:0-34598 GCA_963574415.1 Tarsius wallacei | reverse complement strand
TATGCGGTTATCGCCATCGTGCCTGTGTTCTGCCTCATGGGGCTGCTGGGCATCCTGGTGTGCAATCTCCTCAAGCGGAAGGGCTACCACTGCACAGCTCACAAGGAGGTCGGGCCCGGCCCCGGAGGCGGAGGCAGCGGTGAGGCCCGGCTGGGGTCCGGAGCGGGAGGATGGGGGCCACAAGCTAGCCCAGCTGCAGCTCAGCTCAGGGTCTGCGGAGGTACCCTCCCTGGCCTGAGGGGTCTGACAGGGAGAGGCCTCAGAGGGCTAAGCAAGGCGACAACCCGATTGACGGCTGACAGTCAGGGGGAGGAAGGGGAGGTGGTGGAGGTGTGGGTGGCTGAGGGCAGAGCAGGGGCGAGATTCCCACCCTGGTGAGGCCCTGCCCAGCTGCGGGGTTCTGGACTCCTTGGAGGTGGCAGCAGTGTTTATGGCTCAAGGGTCAGGTGGCCTTTGAGGTACTCAGATGACCTCTGACCCCCAGCCTGGAGTAGGAGGAATGCCCTGCATCAGGAGGGTTGGCGGGGCAGCTGTCCCAGGCAGGCACCACGAGTGGCTCGGGTTTCAGTTCCAGGCTGTGGTTTGAGTTACAAGTGCTGGAACCAGAGGGGGGAGGCACGTGCTAACCCCCCACCCTTCAAGCCCAGGGCTCTGGGCCCCCACCTCTTCCCCACCCACCACTGTTCCCTGAACAGTAGGAGCCCCAAATGACCATGGGTGAGTTAAGAGTGAGATGGCATCTCCCATGCCAGTACCCCAGGCCATCTGGGGCTGTCTAGAGCCCCCTCCAGCTCCTGACACTGGAGTCTGGAGGTGGCAGAAAGGACCAGAGCTTTAGGCAGGCAGGAAGGCGGGTGGTGACTTGAAGCCACTTTGCCTGTGACCTGGCTTGTTTTCCTAGTGACTTCCTTTAACTGCTGCCTGCTGCCTGGGTACAAGTCCTAGGAGTTCTGTTGGCTGCTGGGCCCAGGATTGATCATAGTGACCCGTTCTCATGTCCGTGAGATCTGGACCCAAAGCTGACCAGGAACCCTCAGTTAAACAGTTACACAGACAGGGTGGTGTGCGGGGAGGTAATAGGCCTGGAATAGCAGTTTGCTGTAGATGTGGGTATTCTGGGCAGGGAGGCAGCTCACAGTTCCCTGAGGCTGAGCCGGGGACAGTGCAGGCCCAGGAGAGGCCGACCTTCTCACACACACATGCACAGGGACTGTGGAGTTCAGATGGCCGGAACCTCTGAGCACCGGGGGCTGTTGGGTGCAGGAAGCAGCAACGTTGAGCGGTAGAGGTGCTGATGGGCTTGTCTGAGCCTGGAGTCCCTCAGGTGCGGGCTCTGGAAGACTCTGCCACCTAAACACATAAGCACAGGGCCTGTGGTGACTCTGAGGAAGAGCGGGGGCGCCCTCTGCCGGAAAATTCTGGTGCAGTTTGGCGTCTCTTCCCAAGGATCATGGTCCTTCGCTTCTCTTCCCCCAGGAATCAACCCTGCCTACCGGACTGAGGATGCTAACGAGGACACCATTGGTGTCCTGGTGCGCCTGATCACAGAGAAGAAAGGTGAGGGGAGGGTCTGGCCCCATCTGGGGCCTAGGAGAGAAGGGTTTCCTGCAGGAGGCTGTGAGGCCGTGTAGGGGTCAAGAGTCCTGCCCTGCTCTGCCCCTCCCTGCCGGAATGTCTCAGCCAGCCTGGTGCCCTCTGACCCTGCACAGCCCAGGCTGGGGAGGGGTGGTGGGTAGGTTAGAGGGTCTCTGCTGGGGCAGGAAGTGGGGGGGTCCCTGTGTGGCCAGAGCCAGGTTCTGACTGCAGCTGCCCACAGAGAATGCGGCAGCCCTGGAGGAGCTGCTAAAAGAATACCACAGCAGGCAGCTGGTGCAGACAGGCCATGGGCCTGCGCCCAGGTGAGTTGCAGGTGGAGGCAGGTGGTCAGCCTGCTCCTGGGGCTCACCCTGGGTGGCCCTCCTCATGTCACCCTGACCCCTCCACTCCCTGCTGGCCTGGCCTGCCCAGCTGACTGCAGCCATCCGTGCCCTCTTGCAGGCTGCCGCCAGCGCCCCCCAGCATGCCGCACATCTGCCCGCATCGCCACCACCTCCACACTGTGCAGGGCCTGGCCTCGCTCTCGGGCCCCTGCTGCTCCCGATGTAGCCAAAAGAAGTGGCCCGAGGTGCTGCTGTCCCCCGAGGCCGCAGCTGCTGCTAGCCCTGCTCCCAGCCTCCTGCCTAACCCGGCCAGGGCTCCCAAAGCGGGGGCCAAGGCAGGACGCCAGGGCGAGATCACCATCTTGTCTGTGGGCAGGTGAGGTGGGCAGACACGCAGAGTCAGGGAAAGATATGAGAGCCTGTGGGGAAGAGGGGGGGGGGAGGCAGGGTCCTCAGTTGAGCCCCAAGCCCCCTGCTCAGTGGTGGCCTTGCTCTTATTGGGCCTCTCTGGGCAGTGGGTGCAGCCGAGAGAAGTCAGGACTTACCAGCTATGCCGTGACTCACAGGGGGTCCCCAGGGCAGGGTCTTGGCCCCCATCACACCTGGGCCCTCTCAGGCCAAGGGCCTGTCCACCTGCAGCCTAGAGTTGGGGTAGGGTGGGGGCTGGTTACAAGCAGGAGAGTGAAGCCTTCGTCTGTGGGTGAGAGGGTGCTGGGAAGGGCTCAGGTTTTGATCCGCGGACTTGCTGTGTGACCCTGCCCTCTCTGTGCCCGGGTTCCTCCTCTAACGGGGATGACTGCACCACCTTTCCTCACAGGTTCCGCGTGGCTCGAATCCCCGAGCAGCGGGCAAGTTCTGAGGTGAAGACCATCATGGAGGTGGGACCCTCAGGGGCTGATCTCCCTGACTCCCCCCAGCCCCGCCTTCCGCCTGAGCAGCGGGCACTACTAGGAAGTGGTGGAAGCCACACCAAGTGGCTGAAGCCCCCAACAGAACACAAGGCCGAGGTGAGGGCCGGGGAAGGTGTCTGTGGGTATGTGGGCCAGCCCTGACCCAAGACAGAGCAGGTGGAGGCACGAGGGGCCCTGGGTAGGGCCCACTTTCCCAGAGCCTGGAAGCCAGGCCCTGACTCACTCTCGCCCCTTACCCTCAGGAGAACCGCTATGTGGTCCGGCTTAGCGAGAGCAACCTGGTCATCTGAGGGCTGGCTAGTCTGAAGACACTGCAGCCCTGCCTTGGAGGTTCCGAAGGCTTCCTGGAGGAGGTGGAGCTGCATCTGGGACTGTGAGGACCAAGAAGCCAAGGCCCAGCAGACAGGACAGCAAAGGCCAAGGCCTGGAGGTGGAACCGTCCGCCCAGTGAGGAGGCGACAGGCCGGCAGGCACTGTGTGCAAGAGCAGATGGAGAGCCCTGCCCCGTCCCTGCTGCCAGGTTCCTCCCCTGCAGGTGCCCCTGACCCCTGTGCCTGCCCTAGCCAGGTCCTAGGAGCCCACAGGAGCCTCTGTACCACCAGGAGGCCAGGCTTGGTGGAGGGGCGGGGCCTGTGCCCGGCACCCCGGCCCCATGCCTTGGTAATTAGCTACCCCCTGCCCCTGTACGAGACCCTCCAGCAGATCTGCCTCTCCCCCCTCTCCCAGCAGGTCCTGGAAAGGGAAGGGGCAACAAGTCCTGGGCTGGGAGTGAGTCCCTGGCCACTGCTGGGGCCCAGTGTTTCTGACTGTGAAGTAGGGAGTGATGACACCTCAGTACCTGGGCTGCTCCAGCTCCTTGCAGGCTCTGGGCTGGGTCATGAGGGCGGGGGAGCTGGACTCTGCCACCCCTCCCATTAGTAGCTTTACCCGGCCCGTTTTTGCTGCTTCCAGGGCCTCTGCCTTCAAGGCCCCCCACGGGGCTGTCCATCCGTGACTCTGCCTACAGAAGGGGCTTAATGCATGTGCCTGCCCCCACCTTGCTGTTTTTAATGAAACTGACAAGACAGACTTGAGCCAGCAGGGCTGCGGGGCAGAGCCCCAGCCTGTGCAGCCACCCAAGACCTCGGGAGCTTCGGGGAGTGGGGCACTGGTGGGGCTGGTGAGCACCTTGGGCTCAGTGGTTTCTGTGTCCCTGTGGTGCCAGCACCTCTGGCTGCGAGGGCGACTGCCGGGCTCAGCCCGCATCTCCACTGTGGCTGAGCAGCCTGGTTATTTATGTGGGGCCGTGCAGGCGCGGGCCCGCTGCCCACCCCCATTCCTCTTATTTATTGAAACTCGCTGTTGTCCTGTGTCTCCATCCCCATGTTTGTTGACTAATAAAAGGTGGGAAAGTGCTGTCACGGGAGCGTCTTTCTCTGGCCCTTCCCCAGGCCATCTGTTCCCAGCGCTGACCTCTGGGAGCCCTGCTCTGTGCTGGGCACCACGTGCTGAACAGCGGCCCTTCCTTGAGGCACCAGCCTGGGCAGCAGGGAAGCAGGGCCCGCAAGAGGTCCCCGCCTCATCTGCTTCTTACAAACCCCTGGCAGCGGTGTTGCTCGGCAGAAATATAGTGTGAGCCACTTATGTGGCTAAAAATATTCTGATAACCACATTGCAAAAAATTAAAAAGAAACTTAATTCTAATATATGTTAGCCCAATAGATTCAAAATATTTTCATTTCACTATAAAATCGGTATGAAAATTATGAATGAGCCAGTTTTTGCTTTTGCTTTGAAATCTGGTGTTTTAGGCATCCCGACAGGAACTAGCCTATTTCAAGGGCTCCACGCCGGCGGTGACCACACAGGGCAGCGCAGCACTAGAGGCGCAGCTGTACAGAGCAGGGCGGTGAAGGGTGGTAAGAAGACAAGTGGGACTGGAAGCGGGAGGAGGGGACAAGGCCCACGGAGGGAGCAGCACACACCAAGGCTTTTAGTTAATCTGGGGGTCTTGCTGATGTTTGGCATAGTGTTTAAAGATGAAGGGGGCACCCATTAAGTGCTAACGGCCTCACGGAGGGCTGAAGAACTAGCAGAGGACACTTGAGGGAACCTGAGGAGGTGTGGAGAGGACCACATGGGCGTGGGCGGCTCACTGAGAGCGGGACAATTCTGGCAGGAGCTAAGGAGGATTCTGGCCTATCCACTGCAGAGAAGACTCTTGCCCTGGGCGGATGTGCTTTAGGGCTCGGCCTCTCGCTGCTCCCCGAGTACCGAGAACCCAGGCTTTCCTCTGGGGCTTCTCAGCTGGGTGGGAAAGGTATGGGCACCCGTGAGGACCCAGGACACTAAGGGTCCACCTGCACGTGGAGAGAGGAAGGAGACAGGGGGCAGGAGCCGCAAAGGTTGCCCAAGTCTAGGACAGGGTGTTGCTGTAGCGGACTAGCAGAAATCACCAAGGACAGTTCCCTGGGCTGCCAGCGTGAGCCTGGAGTCCCTCTTGCCGGCTGTCCAGCTGCAACGCAGGTTTGGCTGACCCTCAGCCAGCCACCCAACCCCACTCCACCTGGGACCTGGATGGCATTCTGCTCACCCTGGGCATGGGGAGTGGGTGGACCCCACCTACTCTGGTCTCCACCTCCTTCCCCAGAGTAGCCTGGACTGTGGGGTCTGGATGTCCTCTCCCCGATCTGCCCACCCCACCTGGGGAGGCACATCCAGATGTGAGCCAAATGGAGACTGAGGCTGGGTCGGCTTCCCAGGCCAGGAATGAAGCCCCCAGCACAGCACTGGGCTCCCCTCCAGACACCCCCTCCCCTGAACTTCTTGCTTGCTGAAAGGTATGGCCAGCCTCAGTTTCTCCACTTGTCATTTGGGATGTTGAAGCTAGCTCCCAAGAGTGGGCTGCAGAGCTGAAAGCTCACAGATGTGCATGCCCTTGGCCTTCAGGGCTCACACCGTCACCTGGAAGCTTTTCTGGCTAAATTCCTGCAGCCCTGTCAGCTCTTGAGCTCCAGACAGACCCTGGCTACTGGGGGAGATGGAGGCCAGGGTGGGGCTCCGGGCTGCCCACGGAGGGGAGTTCTGAGCTGGACCTTTTGTTCAAACCCCTCTCTCATGGGCCAGAATGGCGGGGGTCAGGGCCCATGACTCCACCTCCCCCCCCGCTCCTGGCCCTTAGACCTGCCACTGGGACCTGGAGCTGAGCCTCTGGGAGAAAAAAATCCCCTCCTGCACTTGAGAAGCTGACTGCCACGCACAGCCCCAGCAATGCCTGTGGCCAGAGGTGGTCTCTCCCGCCCACTGTGGGGGTTTAAAGTTGGGTCGACAGGAGGGGGGGCTGGGTGGAGGCACAGGGTGAGAAGCACTGCAGAGTAAAGAGGGCCAAGTTTTCATTCTAGCTGCAGGATGAGCCAAGTCACTTGGCCTCCTGTGACTAAATTCTTGAAGGTGTGGCTGTGGGCACAGAGATGAGCTATAGGGGCCCGGCCAGGGAAGGCATGGTGAATGGATGACTAGGGGAGTGACCTGGGCCTGGACCAGAGCAGGCTTCGCTTGGAGGGGAGCGGAGATGAGATTCCAGTGTTTAGGACGTAAAACTGACAGCACTTGATGACTCGGAGGCATGTAGCATCCTTCAACTGTCCTTCTGTAACTATCAGCCACAAAGTCCCCCTTGCTTTCTCATCTGACAAATCCACCCTTTAAGAAAACTCAAGCCTTGCTTCCTCTGAGACAGGCAGCACACGGGCTTAGCGGCCAGGGCGATGGCGCCAGACCCAGCGAGTTCTGCCGCTGCCCCTTGCCAGCTGTGTCCTTGGCCAAGACACTCACCCTCCTTAGCTGTCTCGTCTAAGATGGGGCTCACATGGTGTTTTAAGGTAAGTGAGCAACAAGTGCCAGCCACACGGTAGCCTCGAGGTGGCAGATGTGCCAGTTCTTATGACCTCACTGGGCTCCATATCACATACTTGGCACAGGCACAGGAGTTGCTACTGCACAGCTCCCGTCAACTGTGGGGTCCGAGACAGGCCGCCTGCCTTGTCTGACACGCAGCACAGGTATTTCTCGACTGCCAAGAACAAGTTCAGCATCAACCTGGGGAGAGGCCCAAGGGTCTCCCTGGCCCAGGGGTGGCCTTCTTTTGGCCTTCTGCGCCTCCCTTCCCCAAGAACCACTCAGTCTAGTCACCTAAGGTTTTTTTTTTTGGAAACTTTTTTTTAATAGTTATTGAATGTTCTACAGCTTACAGTAAATATCATAGTTACAAATTCTTGGCTTCAATCTTTCAGAGTGATCACTATCTGATCTTCAAAACAAAACAAAACAAAAACCCAAAAGAATCCAAAACAACAAAACAAAACCAGATTTACACTCATACACACAAGCGAGGCCCTGGGCTTTCCAATCTTTACACGCCAGGATGTGTTTTGAAAACACCTATAAATTCTTTGATCAAACTACTTGGAAGACACCGGTCAAAGGCTTATTATTATTATTATTATTATTATTATTATTTTAAATGTTTTTATTTTTAAAATGTGAGTTCCAATAAAATTTAAAAATTAGATTTCAACCTGTTGATTAAAATGAATTAAAAAATACAAAATCATATACAACGCTGTCTTCACAGGGATGTTACATGCCATGAGAATAGGTTTCTCTGTCATGTGATATGAAACAGGGATGCAGATGCCTTGAAGTCAGGATGCGGACAGGCCACTGGGCCTTTAAAGGTCATTACAGACAACTCCAAGTTGCTAGAGGTTGGCCTTACCTCCCCTTGAGTCAGGAGTTTTGAATCACACCACAGATCCGCACAATCTGGCTGACCCGAGAAGGTCACACTGGGCCAGTCCCACTCTCCCTGACTCTTAGGCCTGAGGAGGAACGCTGGAGCCTGGAGGTGCTGGTCTTGCTGGGGCCAGGCCCAAAGCTGATTTCACCCATTTGATTCCTAAGGGCTGCTACTTATCTGCAAAGCTGTCACATCACACTCCAGAAAGGAAAATCTCCCTCGGCCAGGGGCTGGAAGGGGTAAGGATCTCACTGCCACAGCAAGGATATCCAGGGACTAGGAAGGCAGCCACAGGGAAGCAAGTGCTGCCACGTCCCTTTCTGGCTTTGTGGCAGCCAGTCCCAACTCCTGTTGGGCTTTGGGTTGGAGTCAACAGCATGCCAGATAGAAAATACCCATTGAAGAAAGTGAGGGAGTGGGACCCAATCTGGCTCAGGCAAGGCTGTCCATGGAATGTTGAAGTTAGCCTGCCAGGAATTTTGAAGGCTGGGCCCTGGAACAATGTAACTCCTAATTTCAGAAACAAGGAGTATTCTAGGAGAGAGAGACATGGACGAGTAAAAGATGAACCCTGCAGCCACCCTGGCATGCCCACCGCAGCCTGGCACTGAGGCTTGGGTATGGAATCCTATCGTTTACCTGGCTGTGTTTCTTCAGCTATATGGGTGGGGCCCAGACCCTGGGGCTACATACCAGCATGGAGCCTGCGTCCCCCTTGCCCACTCCATGACTTAACCCGCTCCACATTCCCAAGCTTGGCAAGCAGCTGGGGCCACAAACCCAGTAGTGATGTGGTGGAATAAAGGATGGAAAAGAGACTCCACCCAACTGGAACTGAGGAGGAATGCCCTGGTGATACAGAAGATGAAGATGAAGGGGCCCTGTCCCCTGTGGCCACACAGCAGAGCCAAGGAATGTGATACGCAGGGCTCCAGGCCTGGCTCAGTCAGTACTTTACTGGAACCTTGGATGAGTTCTGTCTGCACAATGAAGATGCCAGAACTTCGTGACCAAGGGGCCTGTCCTATTTTATGCCCACATGATTCACTTCTGAAGGCCATCAGATCAAAGCAAGCCCTTCAGAGAAGTACTCTATTCCTGGGAGTGAGACACCTCAAATTTGGAACAATCTGGGTGGCCAGGAGCAAGGATTGGGATGTATAGAGCCTACATGCTCAGAGTCTCTCTAAGTCCTGGTTCTTACCCAAGGGCAAAGCAAGCCCAGGGACTTCAGTCCATATGCTTTTGGTCAATCAGGGCTACAATGGGTCCCCTTGAAATGTCAGCTCACTGGATCTGGACAGTGGGTAGGCTCTTGAGTCATAAAGTTTCCCAGGGACATAGGTCTATCAATAGAAAGACGCCTGGTACTGTTCTTGACCATGCATTCAGTCCTGGGCATCATGACTCCAAAGTCCCCAAAGTGTTTTGTCCAAGTTAGGCCTTTTGTTGCAAATTCTTATCTTCCCTCTACCAGCTGGATATGCCTCTGGGTTTCCCAGGCTTATCACAGATCCTGGCTCAAAACAGCAGTTCATAAAAATCTGCCCAGCCAAGAGGACTGAACTCCCTAGGTCTCCATAAAGTCTTCTGTTTGGGGACAGACGCTACCTGCCTCTTCCTTCTTCATGCTTGCCACTCAGAGACGCAACAGATGGCAGCAGAAAGAGCAGAGGATTGAAGAGCTCAAATCCTGGCTCTTTCACTTAAGAACTGTGTGACCTTTTAGCAAGTCTCTTAAGCCTTCTGAGCCTTAGTTTTTTCATCTATAGGGAGGGGGATTTTGGCCACTAATGTCAAAGCATTTTGCATACCAAAAAAGTTCTGGACAGGTAGGTATGTCCTTGTTGAATATTCAGGGAAGGGGATATTCACTTTAGGGTCATTGCCCAGTAGGAAAGAGAAGGAATGGCAACTGTCCTATCTCATAAAGAAGAAATTAAACATGTATTTTTTTCAAACTGTGGCAAAAGGTTATGTTTCAGACTTGCACTACTTGGAGTCATCCCGGCTTCTAGATCAAACTCCTCACCTGGGCTGGTGAAGAGAGGGAGCAAGGCTGCAGTGGGGGAAGCCAGGAAGGTTGGCTGGTGACTTGAACCATCTGTACCCCGACCCTGGCCACAAAGGTGTTGTACCCAGGGGGAGGCAGGTGCATGGGAAGGAGGCAGGGGTCTGCATGCTGGTGCCAGTGCTGTGGCTCACTGTGCCATGTGGGCACATCCCTTGTCCTCTCTGCCTTCTTACCCAGCTCTGACCTTTTGCCTAGCTTGACACCGGCCAGGGTCACCCGGAATCTCTGGATGATTGATGGCTATAGTATCTTTTCCCAGTTGCCTGTGACCTTCCCAGGAGCTGTGCTCATCCAACCATAGGCACACGCCTGGTCCTGCTCTTCTGGACTCAGCCCCTCTGCAGTGGCTCCCCAAGCTTGGCCAGGCTTGTGGATCTCCATCGAAGCAAGAGGGTGAGGCCAGCTGAACTGGGGCGCTAGTGCTCATACTGAAAAAGAAATGCTGGGCCTGGGCTTTTCCAGACCACAGCCTCTCAGTGCCTTATTTTCTCCTTGGGGCCTTCCTCTGTTCTTGACTTACACAGGAGGGGCTGGGACAGGGTACACAGATGCTTCAGAACGTGAGCCTGTGAGGGTCTGCCTGGAGGGGAAAGAGAAAGCAGACAGCCTGGGAGTCGCTTACTAGCAAGCTGCTCTACTTTTCTGAGCCTCCATTTCCTCATGGATCAAATGTGGGAAATAATCTCTATTTCATAGGGTTAAGCCAGATGATGGGTGTTAAACTGCTCTGTGAACTCTGAGGTCCAGATGTCAGTTCCACTCACTGGTGTAGTGTAGAAAGAACAAGAGTTCAAGGTCATCCCTAGGTCTCCTCCTTTTCTTCCTTCCTCTCTGTAGTTCCACCCCAGCCCACCTGGAGGCAGCAGGGTTCCAAGACGCCGGGTCGATACTAGCCTTTTGTTCACCGTAGGCCTGTTTCCTCATTTGTCAACTGGGTGTAATAACTCTGACTCAGTCTCTCTCTCAGGGCGAGTAAATTAAAGGCTGTGAAGTGCTTTAAAAATCTATGACACATCTGACATATGCAAAGGTTTCCTATTATTATTATCATTATTATTATTTTGGCATTTTTCAAACACATATGACATAATCTAAAACAACCTTCCCCCACCTTTACAAAACCAAAGAGGGTGGGAGGAGGTATTTGCAAAAAAAATGGATTAACACTGGAAAACTTCCTGTGGTTTTAAAATGAAACCTCATCAGCATCCCAGAACAGACAATTTAGCACAGTTGGATTTTTGTCTTACTGGTCCTGAAGCTCCCTGGACACCCAGGAAGGCGGGCCCCCAGACTTGGCTCTGGGCCAAGGATGCTGACGGGCTCCACCCCCTGGGAACAGCTAGACAGCTTCGGAGGTCCTTCCAGCCCAAGGGTTTCCTGATTTTTTCCTCCTTTAGGGACACATGGGAGGTAGGGGAGAAGGGCATATCCAAGTTTGCATGATTTAAAATGAAAATAGTTATTCAAAAGTCCCAAATGTTGTCAATGATCCCATTTTTGTACAGCAAAATGTTCCTGCCCCACCCCTAGAGGGGCTGCTGGCCCAGCCCAGCGCTGGGTGCGGGAGGGCGGTGCTGGGTCATCCAGGCTCCTGGCTGAGACTAGCGGGGCCTCCTCGTCCCAGGGCTCCCTCTTCTCCCAGATGAGCCTAGGCCTCCTGGGACTCGTCCTCCTCTCCTGGTGACTCCCACTCTCTTCTTTCTCTTTCTCTCCTCTCAGGATGAGGGGCTACTGTCCTAAAAGCACGGCCTCTCCTTTTCAGCCAGCCCGCCCACCTGCTCCTTTTCCTAGAAGTGGAGTCAGGTACAAGACGAGAGTTCCAGATGTCTTCACAGAATTTCCAAATGCTATTTCTTCATTTGCAATTTCTGCCGTCTGCCCCCATGTGGCCTCTGCCCAGTCTTCGGCCCGCCTTTGGAGTCCATGGAGGAAAACAGCAGAAACAAGAGCCCAGAGACTGTTTCAGAGCTCACTAGGTGTGGGCACTGCTGACTTAATTTTTACAAAACCAAGCCAATCCATCCCTAGGTAAATTTTTGTAGGCAACATGCCACTAGGTAGGAAGGCTGCATTTAATGCTAATTTACTGCGAGGTCTAGGGAAGTCCTTTCCTCTTCTCTGGGCCTCAGTTTCCTCATCTATCAAATAGGGGAATGAATGAGATGAATTGCTAAGGTCCCTTCAGTTCCATGAGTCTATGAAATGTTTATTGCTATTGCTTTCCTTCACTATCCTGACCTTCAGAGCCGCCAGCACCCACCTGGAATGTGGTTCCTTCACTTTGGCCATGAATGGCACAAGGTAACCAAGAGCTTGGCCTGCCTGCCAGCCCTACAGACAGAGAGGTGAGCCCTGGCACTGGGAAAGGCAGAAGGGAAAGGGAGAGAAATGCCCTAGGTGGGGCCACTCTTATCAGGAGAAGGTCCTCATCAGAGTGGGACCATGAGAGCTCAGAGACCGAGGTCTGGATTACACAGGGCGCCTGGCCTTCCAAGGCCTCAGGACACTGGGATCCCACTACCCTGCAGCTGCCGGCAGGTCTGAGGTCAAAATCACCTTTCGAGGAAGTGCCAGGTCAGTTAACATCACTGTGCAAATCAGAGGGTCCAGGCCCAGACAATGTGGCCTAGGACCTTTCAAATCAAAGCCATCAAGCAAGCACCTCTCTCCCCTTCTTCCCTCTCCTTCCCCACAGTACCCCCTCCCTCCACCCTCCCCCAAATTCTAAAGCCTGGCTTCCCCAGGTTCTTAGTCTGGAGTATTAAGCTGCTAATAACACTCCTACATAACCAGGTGGTTTTGGTCTTGGTCTGTTGCGATGGTTCTAAGAAGACTTTCTGTTTGTGTCAGGACATGGTAATATCCTGAACTAATCTTGCTTAAGAAAAACCAAAAAAGAACAACCCCCAGAGATGTGGCCTGCTCGATAGCTCGAGTTCCTACCCTGGACCTGAGGGCCACATCTGTTTATGCTCTTCAAATGAAATCGAGCCTTGGCTGAACCATTGCAATAAACCCTACTCTCTGCTTGCCACCTCACTGGGATTCCCGGGGACAGGATGCTTAGGGAGGAAAGGAAGAGCAGAGAGGACGTGGCCTGGTCAGGTGGGAGGGGAGGGTTGGGCTGGAAGGGCAGAGGATAAGAGGGGAGCAGAGGGGGAGAGGCAGGAGATTAGAAAAAGCAGCTTTTACAAAAACCAAAAATAAAAACCAAAACCATTAAAGATGCATAAAGTGACCCTTGCACTTCCGTTGTCTCTTCTTGCAAATAGAGGTGGTGCTGCTAGGGAACTGCTCCAGCACCGGTGTAAGACTTGAGTAGTTGCATACAATGTGTGACTCCAGATCTGCAGGGGAAAGGGAAAGTCGTCATTGACAGTGATACTCGAGAGGCCACTTCAGGAAGCCTCTGGACCCACCCCTCAACTTGGGAGCCCCAAATAGTACCCTCTATGCCTTGGTGGGCTGCCTGCTTCCCACCCGTGGGAGCCAGGCTCTCTAGTGCCAAAAGTCCCTGGAGGAGGTGGGGGATTTCACAGTGACATCCCTGGAGCCTTGCAGTTCACTGGCACTGCCTTCAGGGCAGTAAGGAAGCTAGTGGTGTGAGTCAGCCCAAGGTCTCCAACTGGCTCCCCCCAAAGCTAACATCTGATTTAGGTAGGATTTCATTTGAAATCTTGGGCCCACAGTTAAAAGAAGTCAGAAAACAATTAAGTGAAGAGCACAGAATTTAGTACTAGAGGACTGAAGTTTAAGTCCTAGCCTAATTTTTACTGGCTAAGTCACATTTATCTGTAAAATAAGAGTTAATGATCCTTATGTCACAGAGCTACTATTCAGCTACACGTCACAGAGGTAACATGTAAAGTGTGCTATTACGGACCTTAGAACAAGAAAACAACTCATAACTTCAACTGGCATCTGCCTCTGCTGACACCTGTGCTCCAGATTCAAGCTGGGGCTTTGAGGCAGTTCCGTATGTAGGCCCTCCCTCTTCTCCCGTCCTGGCCCCACTCACTTGGATGGGTTGCAGGCTTTACCAGTGCGGGGGCACGTAGCTGTATGCAGGGGTTCCTTGGGCCCTGTATGTTGGCATGGAGACAGGGTGTGCCCCAATTGCGGTGTGCTGGGGTGTAGTCAGCAGGGTACCTGAGCATCCAGAGAGAGAGAGGAATCAGCCTGACAAGGGCACAGGGGTGAAGAAGATGAAACCGAGGTGCTATGCACAGCTGCTCCCTCTGCCCTAGCCCCCATCGCCCTTGCCCACCTGGTGAGCCGCTGTCCACTCTTCTCCCCCATGCCAGGTTTCACCTCCCCAGGGAATCTTTTCTGATGCTGGAGGACGAAATCAATCACTATCCTTCAAAGGCTGCCTTTTACTTCTCTTTGTATGCTTCTCTTACTGGACACACCTCATACCAAGCAGTAACTTGGTGTCTGTGGTTGTATTTCCCACACTAACCTGGGTGCTCTCAAGGGCAGGGCTCTCTGGTCTATCTATCAAGATGTGGTCCCCAGAACCTGAACAACAGGCTGGCACTGAGATGTCCCACAGCTTGCTGGCTTGATCTAGGGAGCAAGGCCTCAACCATGCCTTGAAGTTAGGGCAGAATAAAACCCAAATGCCCATTCTCCTTGTACTTTCTTCCGTCGCCGGTTCCTGTAAAACTAGGTCTCTGGAGGCTGTTCAGAGCTCGCTTGTCTTCGCATGCTCTTCACTGGAATGCCCACATTTCCCCCCAGCTGTCAACTCATCTGAAGACTTCCTTAGAACCGTCTCTCCCCCAGATCTGCTCTCCCCTCCCCATCCTCGAGATTCCTTAAGGGCAGAGCTCTGGTCTGATTCCTGGCATAAGCCAGAAATGGGGAAGGGGTCCTTAAGGACTTCTGTATCCTTCACTCCTCATGATTAATTATTGGGCAGGCCCTTAAGCTCCTGCCTGCTAAACGACATTGCCCCTGTGCCCTCTCTTCTGAGCCCCTGCTGCTCCCAGAGTCCTTGCGTCATCATCTCTCCCATAAACTACATTGACAGCCTCCTCACTGACCTACTTGCTTCCAGCTCTCCCTTCTAATCCTGCCTCCACCCTGCAGTTAGAGAATGTTTAAACCCAACTGCATCCCTCTCCTGCTTAGCCCCCTTTGTGAGCTCCGTATCAAAAGGTATTCAAGACTTGTCACCATCTTTCCCTTGCCAGCGCTCTGGCCACCTGTCCAACTCCATACCCCATTTCCTAAGGGTCTTGAACGCTTTCTATTATGTGATCATGCCATACTCCTTTCTGCCTGCATTGTCTTTCCCTCTATCACCTCTCTGGTTAGCCTCTGTTCACCCTTCAAGGCCTAGCTCAATTTGTCCTTCTTGGTGAAATCTTCCTCATCCCTCCGGCTGACAAGGATTTCTTGTGCTCTGCTGCAGTCGATTACATGATTGTATTCTCCGCTCTGTGATGAGTTTCTAGAGAGGGACAAATACTGATGCAGGCATTGCTCTCACCTGCTGACATTGCCATGGTGGTACCGGCCACCATGCCCATGGCCACGCCGTTGGTCCGAGGGGCAGCAACAGGTGCCGGGTAGATGGCAGAAGGAATGCTGTTGGGCTGGACAACCGTGGTGTGGTGGATGACATGGGGCTGGGCAGCGTACACCGGCTGTGTGTAGTAGGCTCCCTGGGGGAAAGAGGCTGAGGTCACATAGGCATAGGGACAGGTGAGCGGGATGAGGAGAGGAGAGGGATGGGGTGAGAGCATTACTGGCCCAGGGACATGCAGTCTGGGCCTCAGCCGGGGCTTGGCTTCTGTCTCACCACGTGACTGCGGTCAGTTCAGTGCCAGGCTCAGCTTGGCCTGTAAAATAAGACTCTACCCCTGTCCTGCCGAGTTTTAGGGCTGCTATGATTATCTAATGGGCTAAGAGCTCTCCTCCTTTGACCCTGGTTTTAGCATTTTAAAATGTTTGTATCTCACTGCAATATACCTTTATAAGCTGCCTAAACTTTAAAGGCAGGGACTGCAATCAATCAGTGAATAAGTGTGTGAGGAGGGTGGGCAAGCTCGAGCACATACACTGGAGAATTAGAAGCAGTATTATAATACTGGTGTAAATGCTGGCATTTTACTTATTGAAAAAAATCTCATAAATGGATAGCATTTCCCAACACATCTCCTTTTTTTTGAGTTGTCGTTTCACTCTGTTGCCCAGGAGGCTGGAGTGCAGTGGCATGCTCAAGGCCACTGCAGCCTTGACCTGCTGGGCTCAGGCGTTCTTTTCGCTTCAGCCTTCCAAGTAGCTGGAACAGGTGCATGCCACCACGCCCAGGTAATTTTTTGATTTATTGTAGAGACGAGGTCTTGCCAAGTTGCCCAGGCTGGTCTCGAACCTGTGGGCTCAGGCAATCAATCCTTTTGCCTCAGCCTCCCAAAGTGCTGGGATTACAGGCTTGAGCTACCACGCCCAACCTTCAAGATATCTCTATTTCCCTTTAGGCAAAATGGAGACGGAGACAGAAGTCTGAGGTGACTTCTCATTGCCTTAATCGCTCGGCTGCTTCCTGCTGTCACAGTCCACAGGCCGGCTGACTTCTATGGGGAAGAGACAGAAGACCCTGAAATAATCCTCAAATGTTTCTACTTAAGAATGTGTAGCACATATACTAAAATTGGAATGATACAGAGAAGATTAGCATGGCCCCCACGCAAGGATGACATGCAAATTTGTCAAGCGTTCCATATTTACAAGAAAAAAAAAAAAGAACGACAAGAGTTTCAGAATGTGGATTTGCAATCCTAGAGGTCCAAAACAGCCTGTCATGAATGAGAAAAACTGACCTCAAGGCTCTTGTTTTATTTATTAAGTTTTGCCTTCTACTCTACAATATAGCTGTTTTTTGAACTAAGAGTATTCTCACACTTACACCTCACTTAGAACTGTCACTCCAGAGGAATGTGCCCGGGCGTGCTGGAGCCTGACAGAGTCCCTGGCTCATACCAATCCTCTCTGAGTACACACATTCCCCAGCTGAAGGAGCCCAGAAGGGGGCAGTAAGGCACTGAGAGAGAGAATAGCTTGTCCAAGGTCATACAGGACACTGGTGGCAGAGCCTGGGCACTTTCCTCCTCTACACTCAGCTCACAGACTTTATCAAGGAAGAGGAGACCATGACATACTAGGGTCTCATCCTGACTCAACCAGAGCTCACCATGACCTTGAACAAGTCATTCCCCTCTCTGGATCTCAGCTTCCCCACTTGTTAAAAAGGAGTAGAGCTAGATGATCTCTAAGGGCTTTTGCCCCCCATGACATTCTGAACTCTGTTAATCAAAATAACCATACCTCACCCCTCTGGGGGCTGAGGTGTAATGAGAAAGGGAACAGACTGCAGGGATATTGCTTCAATGACACAACAGTGATAGCTGGCTGGGGCCACGAACTCTCCTTTCCTCTTTTCCCACCCTACCCAATCCACTGCACCACGCCATGCCCAGGCCAGAGGCTCCTCTATTTGCAGAAGAGATGGGCTCAGGCTTCTACATGTACTTACCTGGGCATACAGATTCTGCTGGGGGTAGGCACTTCTGATTGGATACATGGCCGTCTGATAGGGATTGGGTGATGGGGAGTAAGGGGGCGGAGCAGTATTACTCTGGGTTGGTGGGACCTTGTATGGTGTCCCGGCAGTATATCCTGTACCAAGGCAATAAAAGAGACCTCCAGTTAGTTGACAGAACAGCACTGCTAGAAGGCAGCAGGTTCCAGTCACGACGCCCCAGACAAGGATGGGTTGAATCCAGGCTGGAAACACAGATGAGAACGAACAGAGAACAGGGCTCCACCCAGAGAGCCCTAGCCCTAGAAGCAGCTCCCTCAGTCCTGGTGCACAGGGCTGCATATATGATTCTGGGCATCTTTTATTTCTCTGCGTCTCAGGGTTCTCATCTAAAAAATAAGAGGCTGGAACCAGATGGTCTCTTACGGGACCCTTTTGGCTCTAACAGCCTGGGATTCTGAGCTGTCTGTGTGAAGCAGGCAGTTGCACACAGATGGAGGTCCCTCAACCTACCCACCCTTTATTGCTACTATCTATCTTCTTGTTTCTGTCTCCTCACTCAGCAACCCAGTGTATCTTCTGCTGCTGTTTCTGTCTTTCTGGGTCTGGCTTTCCCGCTTACTCTCACTCTATTTCTTCTTCTCTTTATATCTCTTTCCCTTTTTGGACTTCCCTCCACCATGTTCCCCTTCTTCCCCACCAAGTTTGAAGGTGAAATCCCAGATAAAACACCATTCCCAGATAAAACATCTTCTGGGCTACAGAAAAACTCTGCTCTACAGAGCTGGCTTTTCTTCCCCTCCCGGGTCTGGAGGAGGACCACTGCAGCCTGAAAGGCCTGAAGTCATGAATCACAAAGATTTACATCAGCCTAGAACTCAGCCCATGTCTGTGCATCCGCAAGAGGGACAAAAGCTGGGGCTGAGGCTGGGGCTGAGAAGTCAGGCCCAGGAAGCTCACAATTGGCCATGTACACAAATTGTGCTGCCTTTGAAATCCCCTGGAAAGGACGGTCTGTACACAGAAAAATCTTGAAACATGAGTCACTCAGGAACAAGACTGACTCCTTACAGAATCACAAGATGAAATCATTCTATGGAACCCAAGTGATTGTCACAACACTCTCACTTTACATAAGGGGATCCTGGGGCTCAGAAGAGGTAAGTCATTTTAGAAACTTCTCCTAAAGACAATAAACTCTTCTAAGTTGAGGGGACAATGCTAGGGGCACTAGGCTTTGAAGCCCTGGTGGGGTGGTGCTGAGCCAGCTTTTGTCCTGTGGTCCTGTCCTGGGTGGGTCTGGCTGACATCAGTGAACCTCTCTGGGCTTCGGCCCTTTCACCTGCAAGATGCTCACCCAGGACTCTTTTGGCTCCAAGGTGCTGTTTCTTCAAGAAGGGAGTGGGGGGCAGGGTGGAGACAGGACTTTATTGGACAGGCTTCAGTCCCGGCTTTCTCCCTAATTTGTGGTGACAACTACCACATCTCTGGGCCTTAGTTTCTTATTTTGTAAATTCAGGAGGCTAGGAAGGAAGGTCTCTTCCTAAGCTCAAATTCTATGATTCTAAAGATCCTGGGTCTCTTCTACTCCAACCCCAAGTAAAATCAAGCTACCACATGGTCACAAATCTCTCAGTCCACATCATGGCTTTGGCTTGGCACCTGCCTGCCATGGATGACTCAGGAGGACATGAGAGCTGCTGTTCAGTTCCATAAAAGGTGTCTTATCCTCTCTAGTGGAATCTTGTCATTTATTTTTCCACCTGCAGATCCATAGTCTATTCTATGAAAAACTGGTTTTGTGGTCAATTGTGCTTGGGGAAATAAGTGGCACTGAGGATGGAGTGGAAAGGACACCTTAAAGAGAAGGTAGCATTGGTGAGAAGCAGAAACTAACTGGAAGTAGGAGTGTCAGTCAGCTGAGGGAGAAGTCTAGAGCAGATCCCTTGAAGTTTCTAGATTATGGCGCTAACCATGAGATGTCATAGGAAGAGAAGCAGTTATAGCATGGGAAGACAGGGAATCTAGCTCTGCAGCTATCTAGATGGAGCCATCTGATGGGTACTTCACTTTGGAGACAGTTTGTTATCTACAGGACAAAGGAAGATTATAGAAAAACCAAAGACAGATACATCCCGAGTGTGTACAATAGACTGTCGATTTCAAGGGATCTTAACAGTTGGTTTGCCAAAGAAAAGGAAAGAAAGAGTTCTACAGACCCATAAGTTTGTGACGTAGCAATGTAAAACAGAGATAGTTTTGATTTTTTAAATGCCACAACCCTGAGAAGTGTTTAAAGTGGTAGGGTAAATTGTGAACCTCTAAGACAAAGATATGGAAGAAACTATATCTCTCAAATTCATCGTTTATTCATATTATTAACATTTAAAATGGGCAAATTTCAGTCATGGTTTTTAGTAACTGCAGTTTGATATGGTAAATAAAGTTTTATTGTAGCATAGCCATGCCCATGAATTTACATATTGACTATAGCTACTTTCCTGCTACAATAGTAGTTATGACAGAAACCACATGTCCTGAAAAGCCTAAAATATTTATTATCCGGCCTTTTATAGGAAAGTTTGCTGACCCCGGACTTAAAGGAATAAAACAAGGTATGGAAGTCCTGCAAGAATACAGAGCATCTCTTTTCTTTTCAGGAGAGCAGGACACCCCTGAATCAGAAGATGCCTGTTTCTAAAAACTGCAGCATAGAGTAGTGGTTACAAGCAGACTGCCTGGGTCTAAACCCTAGCTCTGCTACTTAATAGCTGAAGACTGTATCAGTCTCCTCATCTGTAATACAGGGATAGTAATTATCTACTGTGAAGAGCTCCTGTGATAACTACACTAATTAATAAGTACAAAGCACTTAGGACAGGACCTGACATATTATAAGTACTTTGTAAAAATTAGCTATTAATCTTTCTCTCTCAGTGTACAGAGACAGTAAGTTTCCCGTCCTGGGGTTACGCAAGCAGAGACTAGTCTGAAAGATAGGAGACGGGAAGTTAAGCTACGAATACTACGGTCTGTTTCAACTTGGAACACAGATCTCAGGATTCTAATATTCTAAAATTTTATGGCTTAAAATGCCATGATTTTATGCTTCTTTAAAGTTGACAAGCAAACGATGCTGACGACATTCCTTTATGCTCTGAAATTTTTATCATCCCTGGGGAAGCTGCACTACCCCCTCTATGCCACAAGGACAACCATACTACAAGGTGTTGAGACTATCTCTCTGAGGAAAATCAAAAGGCTCCAAGAAAACTGCAGTAGAATTTGGTTTCTCCATCTAAGAATAACCTTGCCTGAGAATGTTCCCCTTTCTTCATGTTATTTTGAAATGAGACACACATACACTTAGAATACAAATCAGTTGCCAGAACACCATTGGCAGTCAAAGAGATGATACTGCAGAAGAAGGCTTTGCTTGCATGTCCAGACAGTTTTGAGATGGGAGAAGCAGAACTGCAGAGCTAGAAGAGACCCCGGAGATCACTGAAACTAGCAGACACAGTTACAATGAGATGCTAAGTAGCTGCTAAAAGAGAGCCACTGCTTGCAAGACCAGGACCAGGACTAGTCCTCTAACCACAGTGATTCTCAAGGTGACCTTTTGTGTCAGAAGACTCTCACAGGAGGCTGCAGCAACTGCCCAAGGGCCCTCATCCTGGGTTCAGTGAGTGAGTGAGTCAGATCAATTCCTCTCCCAGGGAATATCCTCATTTGGACTAGATAATATCAGAGGGCCTTTCAAGAACTCACATTTTAAGTCTGGGTATTTCAGTAAGACTTTTATGAGGAAATCATTGCCAAGAACTTTCCACAGCTGACTGGTGGCCCTGTCAATACTCCTGAGGAACACTAAAAATTCCCCTGGAGCCATAGCCTGGGATATCTGGGTAACACAAACATCAGGGTTTATTACTTTGTGCATCTAAATAAAAGAAGCTGTTGGGTGTGTTGCATTAAAAAACTCATAGATTCTGCCCAAATGAACTTAGACTCAATTCACTCACTGGAGGCCTGGCTATCCTGAAAGGAATTCTAAATTTGCAGGTCAAAGAATTAGAACTTCAGAATGTTATGCCTTAAGAACATCGGAGACTTGCATTCAACCGTTTCCCTTCTGGAGGAAGAACCTGGAGCCCAGAAGGGCAGGCTTTCCCCAAACTGCACAGCACATCAGTACAGAGCTGGGCCCAAAGTTTAGGCCCCCCCATCCCATGCCCTGGGCAGAGCTCTTGCTGATTTAAAGGCCTCTGCAGTCCCAAATTGGGCATTTGTTATACTGCCCTTTGTGTCCTCATTTCACTAAAGACAAAAGAATAGAGAAAAAGGAATTCGATCACTAGAAATTCCAGCTCTGCCTTATAAAACAGGCTTTGTTTATGATGTCCTATTCTTTCTCTCAGGTTCCTAACCATAATTTTAGGCTCCATCAAACAGGATAAAAAAGAGAGTATGTACATTAGCAAGATAAAACCTTTTCAGCCCTCTCTTCAATCCCTCTTCACTGTCATAAATCTTTTTCAGTTGTAGAGCCCCTACCACCTTCAAAGGCATCGATCCTCACATCACGGATGCCTTTTAGACTAATCGGTTTATTGATCATCAGATTTATATGTCTGGACAAAACAAAGCTCTATGTCTGAATCTTGCCTTGACCCCTAAGTCTCCTTGTTGGTAGCTGAATAAGAGAGTGATGAATAAGTAGGAGGGAGACCTAATTACAAACAAGCTTAGCAAGTGTTCGTGAAATTGAAATGAATTTGTCAAAGTGCCCTGAATTTTCTGTGGCACTAGAAGCCACAAAATCTGAATGCTGGGAGGAACCTTTGTGAGTCTGGGCAGGTTAGTCAATTTCAACTCGATTAAATGATTGCACAGGTTTCTACATTATTTGCTTAAAAGAGAGGGGATATTTTGTCCTTTCCAGGGATTGCAGTAGCCTGTCTGTGAGGGAAACAGTGAGATGTGGCTACTGGACATTTAACGAGACTTCAGGAAGATTTTAACATAGTAGAAGGCAAGGCCTTCTGATACTCTCTCACTCAGACTTTCTTCTGTGGAAGGGGTTGCCTCTGAAGCGAACTAATGCCCCGTCACTGGAGATGTGTAAGCAAAGGCTTGTTGGCCAGCTACTGGTAAGGGCAGCTAGAGAGGAGGTCCCTATTGGGGTGGAGGATACTGAGTACATGTTACCAAGGCAAGAGCATCAAGAGTCTGGAGAGAATCCTGGAGATGATCTAGTCCAGTCCCTTCATTTTACAGTTGGGGAAACTGAGGCCCAAAGCATGGATGTGGATTATTCAAGGTTACACAGAATCAAGTCTAGAATCCAACTCTTTGGGCTTCTGCTCCAGGTTTCTTTCTGCTACACTACAGTAGGTGTGCCTATATGCATTTATAATTGCATGTGTGGATGTAAAAGAGAATATGTATATGCCCATTTATATATAAAATCTTACATATGTTCATTCAGTTCTACCTGAGGTATCTGGAAAAACTCCTTACACACGACACCTCTATCTTTTTTTTTTGAGTTGAAGTCTCACTCTGTCGTCCAGGCTGGGGTTCAGTGGCAAGCTCATGGTCACTGCAACCTCGACCTGCTGGGCTCAGGCGATCCTTCTGCCTCAGCCTTCTGAGTAGCTGGAACTCCAGGCGCATGCCACCACGCTGGCTAATTTTTTGATTGATTGTAGAGATGAGGTCTCACTAAGTTGCCCAGGCTGGTCTCAAACCCATGGGCTCAGGCAATCCTCTCATCTTGGCCTCCCAAAATACTGGGATCATAGGCATGAGCCACCACGCCCAGCCCAACATCTCTATCTTAAAGAATAAAATCAGACTCATGAAAAAAATCAGCAACAGATTTTTAACCTGGGTAGTATATTTTTCCAGTTGTGCTGCTTATTAGTTGAGTGACATTGGGCCTATTAACTTTCCGAATCTCATCTTTCAAACTGGGATAAAAATCCACCCAAATAACTTAATAGGAGAGTAGTGTAGATTAAATAAAAGGGTGATTATGAAACCATATTCTCCAAAAGGTGAGTTATGTTGTATAAACATAAGCTGATGTTGACATCTAGGAGCAATAAAAGCTGAGACAATGACATTGGACGTTTTATTTTATTTTTTTAAGTTGGAGTCTCACTCTGTCACCCAGGCTGGAGTGCAGTGGCATGTTCACTGCCACCGTAGCCTTGACTTGCTGGGCTCAGGTGATCCTTCTGTCTCAGCATTCCAGGTAGCTGGAACCACAGGTGCACCACCAAGCCCAGCTAATTTTTTGATTTATTGTAGAGACAAGGTCTCATCAAGTTGCATGGGCTGGTCTTGAACCCGTAGGCTCGGGCAATCCTCTCGCCTCCACCTCCCAAAGTGCTGGGATTAGAGGCGTGAGTCACCTCGTCCGGCTGACATTGGATATTTTAAAGAAAAGAAATACAATGAATTCCTCTAATTTACATAGTATATTAATAATTAACGGAACCACTGACTATTAGGCTTTGTTTGGAACATCCCTCTTAGGGCTTGTCCTGCATCTGCTGGCAAAACTTAAGAGATAAGCGCTCACCACATCTAAAGTCAGTCATTCCTCTACTGGAGAACTCTGACAAGACACAAAGTTCTTTCTTATATGGAGTAAAAATGTCACTCAGTGATTTCTAATTGATCCTCATTTTCCCAGTAGAACCATTTTGTGATACAAATCAAAATAAGTATGGCCAGTCTGGCTGGCCAACTGATTTCTGGCCTCCTGGAGGACTCCTTGTACATACTTTGCTCCCATGTGGTTTCAACTAGGGCAGTGTTTCTAATACAGGGGGCAATTTTGCCCCCAGGAGATATTTAGCAATGTTTACAGACATTTTTGGTTTTGCTACTGGCATCTATCTAGTGGGTAGAGGCTGCTAAACATCCTAAAATGTACACGACAATCCCCCAAAACAAAGAATTACCCAGGCCCAGATATCAATAGTGCTAGGTTAAAAAACCTTGTGCTAAGGGAGGAGTCTGCTCTGTCCAAAGACCCACAGGCCTTAAAAGTATGCCCTCTGTCCTTTCCTCCTAAAATGCAGTAACAGTCTTTCCCTAACCAAACTTGTTAGCCAGGTGAGTACTTCCTTTTCCTTCCCTCAGTGCTGTGTCCCCCGAAGCTGGGTGCATGATGCAAAGAAGATCTGAGTGAGGAGAGCCAATTTTTTACATGGGTAGGAGAACCTCTTAGAATGATGTCTGTATTATGAATGCCATTTAAAAAAATTCCCTTTCCTTTCTTCCTAAGAAACAAATCAGTCCCAACCAAGGGGAACAAGGAAAGGAGGAGACAGGCTGTATTTACTGAAAGCTGCAGAGGATGCTTGATAAGTTCGGTTCTCGGTCCCGGTGTCCACTGGGAGGTGGAAGGTGCCTTCAGTGCCACAGGAAGACGAGTTCTGTGGCCAGGCCTGTTTCATCAGCAGAGTTGCTTAAGGGAAGACATAAGAATGGCATTAGGCAGAAATAGGAAGTGGGCACCACCAATCACAGACACAAAGCAAGGATCTTGTGCTGGACGGAAACATATAACCCAAGGAGCCTGTTCAGACACACAGGATGGTTCAGTCCTTTTGAGATGGGTGAATGGGTTGGGAGGAGTTCCAAAGTGTGCTTCCAAGTAATTTGAAGCCAGGGAAATCTGATGTTATTCTAAGAGAGTCAGGAGTTTCCATCCCTACTAAAACCACGAAGATGCCCATGAATACCACCTCTTATGATCTAACATTGCGGCCTAAGGCTTTGGTATACTCCTTAGCCACTTTCTCATTAATGTGTAGCAACCTGGGTGGCTCTGACTATATATTGGGCCAGATCAATTGAGCACTCTTTATTGTCTGAAACCTCATCTGGAGGTATATTTAATAAGTTGCTTTCAAAGAGAGATCCACAGATAATTACTACATTACATGAGGTAATTATCTGCCATCTCTTCTGAAGGGACCGAGCTGTGACCATGGTAGCTTAAGTCACTAGAGCACTGTGCCTGCACTAAACTTAGCTATCCAGTGGGGCACTGGTTGTTAATTCCTTCTCCTGTATACCCAGCCGGGAGCCAGACAGATATGTTTCTTGCATACCCCTAATCTCCTACTGAGGTGTTACTGGGTGCCCCACCTGAGATATCTCCTAATGAATTAGAATTGATCCTTTGGGCCATTAAAAAAGTAAATGTCAAATTTAGGGTAGACGTGAAATAGAGATGAGGCCCAGGCTGAGATCTGCAGACACTTCCTAGGCTGACTCAAAGTGCAGCTTGAGAAATTTGAAGAATGATACTTCATATGTTCTACAAGTGGGAGAGACTCAAAAACTTACCTTCATGGTATCCTGAGGGAAAGGAGAGAGGAAATAGGGTTGGGGGGGGCGGGGAATGCCTAACTGTTTAGATATTTCCCTTTTTATAATTTTAAATACTAGATTCTTAACCCAAATTTCTACTTATAGTAAAAAGAATAATTTTTGCAATATATTTTCCACTCAAATAAAGTCTTGGCAGTCTTTGGATATAGATGGAGTGTTGTAAAGCATATTAGCAGGCTGCACTGGCAACAGTCAGATATACCTGAAACATTTTAACAAGGGACTAAGGTAAGACAAGGTGTGAGAAGAAGTATGCCTACACACTTTCTAATTTCACCAGGACAAAGATAATTCCAGAGATTTCATAACTCCCTCTGCCCATCCGGATAACAGGTAATGCCTCTGGTTCCTGCAATCACAGAAGCACCAGGGTCAGAGAAGGTCAGGGATTCTGTTGTTTTTGCTGAACCAAGGTTAGAAGTGTGACTGTTGTAGGCTGACTCTGCACTTGCATTAATGGCCCGCAATATATACAGCAGATGCTGAGGAATGAGAAGGAAATCATGGGCAGGAAAGTGACACTAAAAGGAGAATTCTGGCAAGAGAATGGAGACCCAGCAGAACTCCATTCAGCGTCCAGGGCCTTTGCTGGACATCAAGATATGGCTCTGCAGACAATACAGGAGGAAGGAAGTGAATTTTAAGCAATCATCTTAGGTTTCTTTTGGGGACGGGCGATGGGAAGGGGATAAAGTATCCAATTAGTGTTGAAAAATCTTATGAAGATGTTTCCAAATTTGGATCCTGCCACTCCACATGGCTGGAAAGCCATGGTCACCCAAAACAACTCTCTAAAAAGTGAAACAGGTAGCTCTGAAAAGTCAGATAGAGCAAGTCCATGCCCTTAAGACCCTACAGGAACTCCACCAGGGAGCAGGAGGCCTGAATTTGTTTGTAGAAATTTGGAGAACTTGGAGGTTCTTTCCATTCGTCTTTTTCCTCCTTTGCCATAATTTTCATCATAAGCCAAATGTCTGACATTAGCCTGAAGGACTGTGTGACAATTAAAATAAGTAAGTCAAAGTTAACCAGAGAGTGACTGAGGCCTACACTGCACTCAGTACTGAGGGGAGCGCCACGGTGGACGGGAACACACGTGGGTCACGGTCACCGCACACAAGATACTTATGGTCTAGCTGGGGATGCAACACAGCCACACGCCAACCAGGGAGTGAACAAGACAGCATGATCCACAGTAAAATAATGTTCCAAATTAACCAGGAAAGAAGCAAGTGTGACTGTGCCTTTGATTATGTCTTTTCCAACAAATCACATAACTACACTATATATTTTTCTGAATAAAAGGCTATTTTCTTTTGGTTTAATTATTTAAAAAAACAAATTAAGTTTTTTCAATATTTTCCTATATATCTAAACACTTAATAATTTATATAACTAGATTAATAATTTATATAACTAGATAAATGTGAAAACTAAAACTAAAACACCAATCTTAGCTCCCCATTAGTTGATTGCACCATATGACCCAGCTCCTCCATGTACAAACAATTCTAAAGGAACCCATTCTCCTGGTGGTAGAGATTCAGAGCTCAGTCCTGGGATGAAGACAATCCCAACTGAAGCCTCAGAGGCACATGATGGAGGCGGCTGCTCTGACAGGCATGCCTGCCCATGGGGCCTTGAAAACATTCTTGGAAATGTTTTATATTTTGAACTGGGTGGTAGTTAAATATAGGCATATATGTATGTAAAAACATTAAGCTGTACATTTAGACTAATATACTTTTTATATACTTTACTGTGTATGTGTTATCTCTCAATTTAAAAAGACAGACAGACAGAGAGAGACAGAGAGAAAGAAAGAACCCTTGGCAGTGAAGGGCCAGGGGCCCAGTCACAGCATGCTGCCCACATCCAGGTGCTGGGTTGTTCACTTCCCCAGATATGAGGCCCTCACGCCCTCTGACACAATCTGTTAAGCACACTTACAAGGAGGAGAGGCAGCAAGGGACCATCATGCTGAACACAATGTACTGAGTCAGGAAATCTGAGTTCTTAGCCTGGGCTCTGCCACTTAATAGCTGTGGGACCTTGGGCAAGTCACTTAACCTTTCTAAGCTGCATAAAATGGCAATAATAACCACTCCCTGATTGCTTTATAGCATCCCTGTGAGAATCCAAAATAAAGTGTCATCCAGTCTTATAGTTTCTAGTTCTGGTATCTGTCCACTCTTCCATCCCCATAGTTGTGGAAAGCTCTAATTCAAGTTCTCGTCATCTCTCACCTGAACTACTCCAATTGCTCCCTCACCATTCTGTTTGTTTTAAAACTTGCCCCCTCCAATCTCCAATTGCAGCAATATACCTAAGACCTAAATCTAACCACAAAACCCTCTTTCTTAAAAAACATTCTACGGTTCTCTCCTGCCTACAGGCTAAAATTTGAACTTCTGTGTAGCATTCAGTGCTTCCCATGATCTAGTCCTGATGCTTTCTCTAGACTCTCTCACTGTTCTCACTCCAACCCATACTGCAGCCACAGAAACTTATCATTCCCAGGATACGCCAAGGAGCTACCTCTTCTGGCATATCTCTCCACAAACTCTACCTGGTTGACATTAATCAATACACCAATCATGATCTGAAGATTGGCTTCTACTAGGAAGTTTTTCTTCTCCTCACCCCTTAACCACAGCTCACTCATGCATGTAGCTGACTATTCCAATCCCTGTCTTAGAAGTCCCTGTACTTGATGGCTTGTCTGTCTCCCTACTAAACTGTGAGTTCCTTGAGAACAAGGACCTAGTCATTCTACCTTCAAAGGGCCAGCTTAGGGCCTGGCACAGAATTTTGTCAAATGAGGAACTCTATCCACACCCTTTATGAATATCTATTGCAAATCCTATACTCTTTTTTTTTCCTCCCAAATCCCTGGCTTATGCACAGATTGGATGCTATAATCTGAAAGGTGAAGAAGCACAAGAGCTTCTACTTTTTTATAGAGTCTTCTGTTCAAGTTCATGCATCCGGAGGCAAACAAAAAATGACTCCCCATAAATGATATGAGAAAAAGGTCTGTGACTAACAAATTGAAATAGTAAAATTATGAGAGGACAGACTTCACATTTAAAGGGACCTCAGAGATCATGTGGAATAAAACACTTTTATCTATGGCCTAAAGACATTAGTAAATTGCCCAAGATCACACAGCCCACAGAGGTGGCAAGAAGAAATTTCACAGCTCATCTCCTGAAAGATGTGCCACCCACAAAAATTCAATTTCCGGAATCCAAATACTTCAAGGTTAAAAGTTAAGAAAGTGTGCAGAGATTTTACAGAAACATTGTCCTGAGCAGCCCAGGTAAGGGTGATGAAAGTGGCAAGTCCCTCCCATGGTCCCTTCCTGTCTATGATGAGGACCTAGTCAAGTTATACTGCTGGGACCCTCACAGGTGCCCAGAAGTTCCCGTGGTGCCTTGGGCCTGGAGTCCACACTGCCCAGAGAACCCAGCTCTGATCCCTGGCTCGTTAGCACAGTTGGCCCCCCACCTCTCACCATTCAGAAAAGTGCCTCGAAAATGAGCTCAGAGCTCAAGTTCTGGACTAAGGGAGCAGATTGTTCTAAAGTCAACCAGGTCTTCAAACATGTCAGACTGCCGATGGAGATGGAAAATCTGGTCCTGGAACAGACTAGTTTTTTGGGTTCTAATAGGCATAAGCCAGGTACTCCTTCACAGAGGCTACCACAAAGCCAACAAAGGAGCCGCATACAGGCCCTGGAATTTTGTTCACTTGTTTGTTTGAATTCGGCAGCCAGGTTAGGGTGAGAGACGCCTTTTAGTGCCATGATCCTTTATTGCTGCCCTAGGGGACAGTTTATGTGTGTCTCCAACCCATGATTTTGCACCATCAGACATGTTCCTACATGCTTTAGGAACTGCTGCTGAGCCACCTGGGGGGAGCCCAAGCCTAGAGGATGGGATTTGGGGAGGAAAGGAGAGGGGATCTACCATTGTTACAAGATAACACATTCATAGGCTGTAATACAGATGAGGAAAAATAGCTTTCCTACCATAAGCTGAATGCAGGAACTGAAACTCTGTTGGATAGAAATGTTAGTTGAAATTACCACTAAGAATCTGTGCATAGTTGAATACATTGCAGTTACATAAACAGACTTTGTCTTGAGATAGCAGTTTCCCCCAGGCTGCACAAGAAACAGTGAATGTAGAGGGTGCAAAGTGCCTCTACCCTGGAGAGGGTGACAGACTTGCCACCTGGAGAGTCCACTCATCGCAAGGGGCACCGCCCTGAATGCCATGGTATCTTCCAGGCAGCTGATCCAGAAGCTACCTGAATGTGAACCAGCCCAAGTTCCTGCTCTTGGCTTAACCATGATATCAATACATCTCAATTCTCCTAAGAATTTCAGAGGGATTTCACCCATGACATAGACTTTATGTATTAGGAGAAGTGATAGTTCAAGGACAACACTGTCATCTTTGGCCTCTAAAAAGCTGTCTGTAAAACCCCAGAGAGCTAGGACCAACGCAAAAGCACCCCATTCCCGAGGTCTCTGGGTCACTGTTGTGCTATTAGAAAAGAGCACAGGCTGTGGGGTCAGACAAGTTGGGTTTGAATCCCAGCTCTGCCACTTTTTAGATGTATTATTTTGTACAACTTATTTAACCTCTTTAAGCAAAACTGGAGACAAGAAGTTCTAACACAAGGCTAAGATAAAAATGAACATTTGTGCTGGGCTCGGTGGCTCAGCCTGTAATCTCGCGCTTTGGGAGGTGAGTGGACTGCCTCAGCCCGTGGGTTCTAGACCCGCCTGGGCAACTTGGCGAGACCTCATCTCTACAATAAATCAAAAAATCAGCTGGGCGTGGTAGCGCATGCCTGTAATTCCGGCTACTTGGAAGGCTGAGGCGGAGCCCAGCAGGTTGAGGCTGCAGTGGCCGGGAGTGGCCACTGCATTCCAGTCTGGGCGACAGAGTGAGACTCCAACTCAAAAAAAACACACAAAAGAACCAAAAAAATGAACATTTGTAACATGCCTTGCACAGGGCCTGGAACAAGGCAGGTGTTCAGAAAGCACAAATTCTGCTTCCCTACCCTTTCCCAGGTTTGTTATATACAAGATAGAAATACTATATTTGTACTTTATAGGACTGCTATTAAGCCAAATGAAACAATAGATGAAAATGCTTTGTAAACAGATTCTCATGAGGAGATATTTTCTTTGTACCTACACTAGTTAACCTGTTTATATATTTCCCTTCATTTTTAAGTCAGATTACTATTAATAGGACAAACCCTTTGGTCTCCAGATTCTAAAAATCAAGCTTTGGTTGGCTCTTGCCTCCTGGGGGGCCAAACAGTTCTTAAATAAGATCCCTGAAATCACTAAGAGCTTGGGAAAAAAGCTTCAAGTGCCCACACTGCTTTCAGAACCAACAGGAAGAGTGAAACGTTTCCCTGCATCCTGGACAGATGACATCTTAGGGAACTCAGAGCTGCTAAAAATAGCTCTCTCTGAAGCAACTTCTTGGTCTCCTAGAAGCAGCTGAAAGAAATTTAACCTGAGATACTGGCTTCTCCAAGGCACCTCTCAGCATCACAAAGGGCTGGCTCTGGCAGGAAGCAGAGAGTAACCTACACTGTCCTCTCTGACCTTGAGCCAGCTCCTCTGTGACAGGAAGTTCCCCACTGCAGTCAAAAATCTGCACTGTGAGTGCAGAGGCCAGCATACCAAAATATGAAACAGATCCAGTTGTGTGTGTGAGTATAACTCAAAAGGGAAAGGGATCTTCCCAAGGTCACACCAAAATCAGAAGCAGAGTCAGTGCCACAACCCAGGCCTTCCAACTCTCAGTTTGTGGCTTTCTAACACAATGCACTAACGCTACCCTCTAATGTGGATATTGTGGGTTTCTGAGAAAATGGGTGACTTGGGCAACCCCCTCAGGTTCCCTCCCACTATGGGAGCTTTTCTGTCCTCTTAATAAATCCTGCTTTAAAAAAAAAGAAAAGAAAATGGGTGACTTTAGTGATAGCTTAAAAATATGTTGACTTTTAAAAACATAAAATTGGGGGAAATCAAGTTAGATGTGGGATTTTTTTTTAATTAAAACTTAATTCTCTCTCTACACATGCCAGCTTTCCCATCTCTCCATTTTTTCCCCGTTTTTTCAGCCTCCTCCTATCTGTACTCCCTTTCCAACCTGGTTGCTCTAGTTTAACACCCCAATTTCTCTGACATCTGAAAATGAAGGGAAGTATAAACAGATTCACTACACTATAGTAGCTAAGAGCTCTTGTGAGTCTGGTGGCACTGGGTGAGGCAGCAGGATGCCAGGACTTGGATCTTTGGGCTAGTTGTCTAATTCTCTAAGTTTTAGTTTTCCCATTTGGAAAATGGGAATATTAACAGTATCAACTTCAATGGTTTGTTGTGATATAAAGTGAGCTGATATACATAAAGAACTTAAAATAGCTCATGACAGACATGATCATTTGGTAAGTAGTAGCTATTGATTCCCCATCCTTTCTTGCCAAACAGATTCTGATAACCCCACAATCTATCACCAAAAGTGCTGAACTTTCTGAGAAAACAGCCCAGTGCTGGGGAGGAGAGCCTGGACAATTCATGGCCTCCGCCATTCAGTGGGGTCTTCATTGTACCCTGCTGTGTTATCTTGTTTTCACTCTTACTCCTTCCTGTCAGGCCCTCACATCCTTCTATGGTTAAGAACCCTCCCTCTATTCCTGAGCCCCTCTGTCTCAGCATATCAAGGTCATTAGACAAGAACTCTCCACTTTCCACTGGGCGATTTATTCTAAGCACATCCACCTGTGACCTTTCCTTTTGTCTGAGAGGAAGAGCAGCCCTCCTGTGTGAGGCACCCTGCCTCCACCTGCCACTCAACTCCCCCAAACAAAGAAGAGAACTGAGCTCTGGATTTCCCTGCCTCACAGCAGCATCTGTGGAGACAACCACTTCTCCTCCATCCCTGACTTGTCCTCTTCATTTGCTTCTTCCCATCACTATGTATTTATTCATACTCACATCTGGAAAAAAAAAACCTCCTTCAACCCCACATTCCCTTCTAGTCAATGTCCTTTTGTTTTTTTTTCCATGGTGGCCGAGTTTCTAGTAAGAGGAGGCTGTATTTGCTAAATCTACTTCTTCACCCTGGATTCACTATGTTCTGACTTCTGTCCTCACCACCTCACTGACAGTGTCTCCAGTGAGGTCACTGATGGCCTCCTGACTATAAAAACAATGGATCTTCTTCACACCTGATCTCACCTGACCTTCTGCTACAACTCACCTCATTTTGGACTAGGCAGTTTACAAAGTCAATTCACAGATCTCATAGCACTTATACTTAAATCACTTATATATTGGGATATACATGATAATCAAAGCCATCGTAATTTTTAATATAGAACTTATCAAATTTAAGTATTTTATCAGAGAGAATTTCCATAGCTTTTATTGTTTCTGCCTCCTATTATAGATTTTTTTGGGAAATATCATATGTCTTATGGACTAAATGTAAATATAAAATCAATGCTGAGATACCGTTATAGATTTTTAAGGCATTTGTCACTGCTTCTCTCATAAGCTCTCTGAGGGCAGTGACTGCAGTCTCCTCAAGTTTGAATCACCTACAGAGTCTTCCAGAGTGTCTCAGGCATAACAGGACCAAAATAAATGTCTGTGGAATGACACATCTATGTAACCACTTTAGGGGTTAACATCACTTATTTGTGTAAAATAGTTCTTGTTTGCCCAAAAAAGAGGGACTGTCTGATAACTTCCTGGTGTGTGTGTGTGTATTTGTGTGTGTGTGTTTATAATATGATTATGATATGATTCCTATTTTAGAGATGGGACAATTGAAGTTCAGAGAGGTTGGGTGGCTTTAAATTTGCTAATCTAGGAAGTGACAGAGTCAGGATTCAAATGCAGGTCTTCTGACATTACCCATTTTCTTCTATGGCCCATAAGAAAGGGAATGACAGTAGAATAAATATTGGATTGGCACATAAAAGCATGGGACTGAGAGACAGGGGTCTGTTAAGGCTTCTAGTCTATATGCTGTTGCTGGTTCACTGGGTAACTTTGGATAAAACATTTCTTCTCTCTGCATTTCCTTTGTCAAGAGAAGAGGCTGAACTGGAGGATCTTTGAGATCTTTTGAAATTTTTAAATTCTGTAATAATAATTGTTAAACAAGAAAATGGGGGCATTTTCTTGACATTCTAGGCCTTTCCAAATCTGGCCCTTGCACATCTGTAGTTTAGGTTCATCTAGTCCCCGAAGTCTACACTTCAGTGGTTCCCCTATTTCTAGGTTCCTCACAGTGTCATGCTCTCACATCTCCAGGCCTCTGCCCACGTTCCATTCTGCCTGCAATGCACATTTCTCCTTTGTGCTGAAAGGAACACCTCCCACTTCTCCCTCAAAGCCCCTACTGCTACTCCCTCTGTGCAGCCTCTCCTACACTTTCACCCTCAGGCAGATTGTTGTTCACTCTTCTCTTCTTATATGTATTCCTACAATACTTATCACAACGTACTGCAATGAACTTGTTTATATGCCAGGATCCCAAATGGCTACACCAGACAAAGATGGCATCTTTTAATTTTTCTATCCCAGTATGGAGAACATTCAATAAATACACACTTGGCCGGGCTCGGTGGCTCAGCCTGTAATCACGCGCTTTGGGAGGCCGAGGTGAGTGAACTGCCTGAGCCTGCGGGTTCGAGACCCGTCTGGGCAACTTGACGAGACCTCATCTCTACAATAAATAAAAAATTAGCTGGGCGTAGTAGCGCGCACCTGTAGTTCCAGCTACTTGGAAGGCTGAGGTGGAAGGATCACCAGAGCCCAGCAGGTCGAGGCTGCGGTGGCCGGGAGCGGCCACTGCACTCCAGTCTGGGCGACAGAGTGAGACTCCAACTCAGAAAAAAT
>CAUYQG010055367.1:0-33159 GCA_963574415.1 Tarsius wallacei | reverse complement strand
GTAGTTCCAGCTACTTGGAAGGCCGAGGCGGAAGGATCGCCGGAGCCCAGCAGGTCGAGGCTGCGGTGGCCGGGAGCGGGCACTGCACTCCAGCCTGGGCGCCAGAGTGAGACGCCAACTCAAAAAAAAAAAAGTCATTTATTTTTCCTAAAAGCAGCTAAGTTGAAGAAGGCAGTGTGAGAGGGAGAGTCAAGATGTGTCTCTATCCCTGTTGCAGGCAGATTTGAAGCAGAGTGAATAGCTCCTGTCAGAGAGGAAAGACAGTGGAGATCAGGATCCACATTCTAGTATCTTTTCCTTATTATCTACTAGATGGCAAGTAGGCATGGAGAAGCCCCCTGTGTCCACAGAGAAATTCCTGCTTCTGGAAACCAAAAGCATGTGCTACCATCTTACTCTACCTCAAATGTGAGGAACAAATGTATTAAAAGATGCAATAGATTTCCTTAGAGAAATTCCTGGAAAATAGCATGCAATAAAATCAAACTGTTATTTCTGTTTGTTTCTATGCTCTGAAGAATTTCACTTAAATAGGGACTATCTTCTTGAAAAGATTAAATCACTGAAGTTTAAAATGCTGTGGCTTTCTGGTAGATCTTTGATTCTCTTTCAGTTTCACTAACAGTCTCTTTAAAATTTTGCCTTTTCAGTCTTAAAAAATAAGGAAATTCTATCATTTGCTAAAATATGAACGAACCTGGAAGATGTTATGCCAAGTGAAATAAACCAGTCACGGAAGGACAAATACTGCATGATTCCACTTACATGAGGTATCCAAAACAGCCAAACCCATAGAAGCAAATGAGAGAATGGTGATTGCCAAGGGTTGAGGGAGAAAAAAATGAGAAAATATTGCTCAATGGGAATAAAGTTTCAGTTATGCAAATTAAGCAAGGTCTCAGATCTGCTGTACAACACCTTGCCTACAGTTAACAATAGGGTTTTGTGCACTTAGAATTTTATTAAGAAGGTATATCTTGTGTTTAAGTGTTGTACACACACATACACACACACACACACACGGCACAAGGAAACTCTTGGATGTGATGGATATGTTTGTTACCTTGATCGTGGTTAGGTTTCCTGGTACTATGCATATGTCCAAACTCATCAGAATGTATACATTAAACATGTGCAGGGGTATTTTTTTGCGTTTTTTTTTTTTTTGTATGTCAGTTATACCTCAGTAAAAGTGTTAAAATAACAACATAAAAAATTCTGCCTTTTCTTGAAGCAAATTAGTAGTTTCTTAGACAATTATCTATATTGTGCTTTACTTAGACTTTCAAAGTCTTGATTAAAACTATCAGAGGTTTGACTATGTTTGTGGACTGAAGCTTTACAATAACTTGTTTTAGGTCTATGTATTTTGCTTTTCTGTTGTTAGTTGTACTTTTTGAAATCAGTGTCTATCCTTGACTTTATTAATGACTATTATAAGCAATATGATTTCACTTCTTGATGTATTTATTTTGTTATCCTATTTCAAGTTTGAGCTCAGTGTTCATTTGTATTTTATTATATTTTCTAAAAGCTTGCAATTAATATATTTTCCTCCATATATCATTCCTATCACATAGCAACTTATAAAACAATACATGCTTATTTTATAATTTCCATTGAAAGAGTAAAAATCTGTCTGAAACTAAAAGACTGAAGATTAGCATGAACTGAAAAAGAAAAATGTAACCCTACCATTAACCAGGCTTGGAGATAGAAACAGATGAAGCCAGAGGTAAATTTCACAGGCAACTATGTTTCTCCCCAAATCACCCAGCAGCTATGAAATGGGATAACAGCTCCCTCCTGGGGTGAATATACTTTTATTCCAGTGCTGCCCCCAGACCCACATTGCCATTCCTATTTATACCCAATGATTCTCAAATGGTTTGAATTCTCTGGAACATATTATACTATTGCTTTGTTTTTACCGTGTTAATACATGTTAATGTCTTCTGAGTATTTCCATTTTAAGAAGCACAAGTCCTAAATCAAATTGTTGAATCAAAAAAGGTAGTTTCAGAATGAAAGTCAGTGCTTACAGCAATTGACTACACAGTTATGTTTGGGTTATTATATTTTGTGCCTAGAATTCACTGTTTAAAACCTATTAGTGCACACAACACCATTTCTAATGAAAAAGAAACTTGTTTTTTCTCATCTTGAAGTTCTATAAAACAGCCATAAACAGAGTGGCTATTTTTTAACAATGGCATCATCAAACCAGCTTGTAGAATATAGAGGTATATCTGTAAGCATAGATAGGGATGAATTTTGAAAAGTCTAGAGAGAGTTGAACTTTTCTGGCTTAAAAATCAGCTGGAGCCTTGGAAAATTGTCAGAACAAATATTGCCAGAGGCCTCTTATAGCCTCCAAACAAAGCTGACAGAGAACTGTATTGCAGAAACCAGTCTCTCTGCGCCACAATTCTGACCTGACTTTCTAAACATTATGTTGAAAAAAAAAAAATAAGACTCTGCCATAACCCTGCCTTTTATTTAGCTTCATAGTTGCTATGGTAATCTTCCAGACTCTAATTTTAATCCTAGTACGTAGACTGTCATTACACAAATTATCAAATTTGAGGCTGTGTAACCCTCAGCCAGAATCACTGGCTGAATGCCCAAAATGAAACTTTGTAGCAGATACTCAAATTGATGAAGAAAAGAGAAAGTCTACCAGTAATACAGGCAATATTTATGCTAACTATATACCTGTGGATAATCTACTGTACTTCCTCTGAACTATACTCCTGACTTCATTTAATTATTCATGATTGACCACATAAATAATTGTAAACCATGTTTGACTTTTCTCTTTCTTTTTGAGTTTTTTAGTAAGCAATGTAAAACCACTTTGTACCTTTATAAGTATGCCTTTTTTGCTCAATGAATGTTTTTCTCTTACTCAGGTTATTTCTTATGCCTTATTCCCTCCTTTTCTTTTCTCCCTCTCCACACCTTTTCTTTCTTCTTGCTTACTTGCCCCATCTTGTCTCAGGACCTCAGTAGCAACTAGCAGTACTTTATTGGTGATACTTTATAGGATCTAGATAGAGTGTGTTTACCTTTGAATGAATGCTACTTTCTCCACAAACTTAAACTCAGGTTGGCTAGCAGCAGAGAAGCTCTTAGGAAATGGGGGAGGAAAACTATATTTTTCATTGATTTGGAGCAGCCAAAAAGACATTTGCTCATCTTCAGTGTGACAACTCCAGTCTGCAATTCAGCATCAGATCTTTACCTGGACAAGTTTCTTCTCAGATACCTATATAAATAATTCTTAAATCAATATCAAATATGGTGTAATAGCTGATAGTAATAGACTTCTTAGAATAACTCTCTAGAATCTTTCCAAAACTAATGACCATTTTGTTTATTTTTAGAGCTTCTTTTGTTTCATTAAATGATTTTTACTACAACAAAGAACTTTTGCATTAAGCATTCTTGTACATAGCCTTTAATATTAATTTTGTTATTTCTACATTTACATAAATAAAATGATGGGTCAAATTGATTGTGTATTTTAAATTTTAATACACACAGCCAGATTGTTTTTGCTAAGTGTTAAGATTTAAACATGTTTCCCGTGGTATTTGACAGTAAATAGGGCAATATGACTTGAGAGAGACAGACTCAAAACATGCAAGAGATTTTGTGGGCCAAGAAGAAGATTTGGAGATTATTATAAGTTTAATATGAAGCACTGAAAGTCTTTAAGTAGAGAAGTGACATTATTTTTAAAATATTACAAAAGTGGTCGGGCTCAGTGGCTCAGCCTGTAATCCCATCACTTTGGGAGACTGAGGCAAGTGGATTACCTGAGCCCACGGGTTCAAGACCTGCCTGGACAAATTGGTGAGACTTTGTCTCTATAATAAATCAAAAACTAAACTGGGTGTGGTAGCGTGCACTTGTAGTTCCGGCTACTTGGAAGGCTGAGGTGGAAGGATCGCTGGAGCCCAGCAGGTCACACTGCGGTGACCGGGAGCATGCCACTGCACTCCGGTCTGAGCAACAGAGTGAGACTGCAACTCAAAAAAAAAAATCAAAAGCACTCCTATTTGACTTATAGCGAATGGTTTTACACAGGCAAGAGTAGCGGCAGAAAGCAGAGATAATAAGGAAATAATGTAAGATTTCTTTCCAATTATTTACATTATGAAAATATTTTCAAGTGAGTTTATAATATTACAGGGTCCTCTGAAATTTTTATTTAAAGCAGCTACACTAAAACTTCTGATTTAACCTGTGCAAAAGAAAAAAGAAAAAAACATTTGTTTGCTTTTAAGAAATGGATTCCAAAGTAAATGTTTATAAAATATAAAAATGTCAAGTTAAAATAAACAAGCAAATAAAATGAAATGTATTCAACAATGCTTTCTTGGAGAAATCTGCTCCTAATAACTCAGTCTGAAATACATCTTCCTCTCTGTTATGTTCTTTCATGTTAAGTATTGTTTTTGTTTTTTTGTTTGTTTGTTTGTTTTCTTATCACAACACTGCTCTGATTTCATAGTTATATATTCATTTGTTTTTATCAATTCAGGGTCCGTCTTCCTATCAGACCCATCCTCCAGATCCCTCTATTCCCAATGTATATCCAGGACAGTATAAGTGCAGGGTGCACAAGTAAGCACTTGTTAAATTAACAAATCAATATTTATATCTAGAGGACCAAAGAGCAAAGTCTATTTGTCTTCATTTCCATAGCTCTTAGAGAAAGACATCGGTAGACACTTTTCAGATCTAAATGAAAGAAATTACAGAATCCATCGATTTATAAATGTATTTTATGCAAATGAAGGCAGCATTCTTCCATTTCATAAGCTTGCATATCAGTCTTGGAAAATTGCTAGTGCAGATCTATTTTAAGCTGACAACATGTTTATTGCATATAGCCATTCCTTTATTATTATTTGAATACCATTTGTCTATCAAAAAAATAATTTATTTTCTAAATGACTTCTGTTTCCAGTCAGTGTTCTTCCAAACAGCTTGTCCAAATGGTTATAGGGAGATAGGAAATTATTATTACATTGGAGAAGTAAATAGAAATTAAAACCTGTTGGACATATATATGATTGAATATGAGGGCGAGGGAAGATTTCAACCGAATTTCTGATAATAGAGTTAAAATTAAAATAGAGAATTCGGGAGTAAAATCTTTGCTGAATAAATCTGGAGCAAATAGGTTCGAAAAGCTCACAATATTCATGTCTGTTGGCTACTTCTTGATGTTTTTAATAAGACACTGGGAGATAAGCTGATGTTACACTTAGCCAGTTACTGAGAAAGCTGAAAGGCAATAGGGTTTACTAAAGGAAGCTCTGTCTCTTCTATGAAGCCACTTAAAGTGATGGAGAATCCAGTAATTTGCAGCTTCCCAGATCTCAAAAAGCCAACTCTACATGTAACCCAAGAACAAGCGATATAATTTTCTAAAAGCCATTCAGATTATACCAATCTAATTAAGGGTGTCTCCTTCTTGCCCAAGTCTTTATTTCATATGACCTCAAGGTGAATGCCATTAAATTGAAGGGAAGAGAAAAGTACAAACACAAAGCCCAGTACATATGAGAAAAGAGAGTCATCAGGTTAAAGAACTACATATGTGATTGATTTCACATGGAACTTATTGGAAGAAAATGGACATTAGCTTGCCAAATTTTGAGGAAGCTGTATTGCTACAGAAATTGTAAACTTTTATAATAATCTTTATAAAGACTGTGATTGGTTAATTATTAAAGTTACTGTCTTGTCTATGCCTGTACCCTCCCGTCCTACCTCCATGAAGTATTTCTCTATCATCAGCTTCAGATTAGACTACTGAGAATTATGGATAAGAAGGAGACTCTCAGTGTCTAAGGAAGATAGTGGACAAGTGAGTTACTCACATATAGCAAAAGGTGAGGAAGCCAGGAAGATTAAGCAAACAGTAGTGTTTTATAACTCTCACAGATTATGGACTCTTTCTCATTCTTCCTTTTTCTGAAGAGATGTTTGCCTGTTCCTATTCCATCACTGTGTAATGGATACCATGGTCAGTTCTGACACATTGGTGTAAACCTATCCTGCTGATGAGAACTAATTACAATGAACAAAATAGGAGAAGCCCCAACTACCTATAGACTCTGAAAAGTAAACAAAAACAGAGGAGGAGTCAGAACTTGAAGAAACGATTGCATAGTTGTGAATTTTCCTGTTTGTTTGCTTGCTTGTTTGTTTTTTTCCAACACTTACCTAGCAGGGGAAGCCTATACTACATGGGGGGTCTGCTCTCCAAAACATAATTCTGCTTTCTGTGTGTGTGCCCCGTGTAGTACAGGCTTCCCTGACTAGGTAAGTGTTCTAGAAATCCATTGGCATTCGTGTTCCATCTAGTGTTCTTGTAAGAGGCTGCCTTCAGCTTCAGTTACTTTTTTTTGGCGATTCTTTCAATGCATTTGCCCATTTCATGATGGGTGATTTACCAGCGCACCTGCCCACACTGCTCTGAGTGTTCAGCATTTTTTGATTAAAAAAAAAAAAGAAAGGCACGACTCCTGTGATACCCTCCATATTCACCCAGCAACTTATTTTTTGTTTACCTAGATGAGCAAGCCCTCAAAGGGAAATGTTTTGCTGATGTGGAAGAGATGGAATAAAAAAACGGCATCAAATTTAATGAGTTCAAAAACTGTTTTGAGCAATGGAAAAAGCAATTGCATAGGTGTATTGCATCAGAGAGAACTTTGAAGGTTACTGAAGTTTAAATGTAAGAATAAATACACAATTTTTATAAAGAAATTGCAGTTTTTGGGGGTGCTCCCTTGTATAAGACAAACACAAATCATCACAGCAAAGGCTTTGAGAACTGTTGGTGATTTGAACCCAGGCTAAGTTTTAGATTAACCCCTGAATTACATGTTCACAAAACAACTCAACCAAAAACAGAAAAAAGTTAGAAGAACTGAGATTAGAACCACTGATGAAGTCTTAGAATTTTTGCGAATTCACTAAACAGACCAAAGGAGTAAAGCAAAGATTTTGAGAACTGACTAGAGATTTGAACCACCACTCACAAAATGCAAGTCAGAAGTTGTGGACCTAATCTGGATTGATTTCTATATGAAATAAAACATCAGGGCAACCCCCTTGGGTCCCCTCCCACTGTGGGAGCTTTTCTGTCCTCTTAATAAATCCTGCTTTCTAAAATAAATAAATAAATAAAAGATAAAACATCAATATTCTCCAAAAGATTCTAACAGAATCTGTCATCTTAACAACATGATATTAAAATGTGCAGGATGCAATTCAAAATTACCCAAAATTTAAAAATAAAATAAAAACCAGAAAAATGTGATCAAATCTCAAGGGAAAAGACAATCAACAAATTCCAACTGTGAATAAAGATGTTGGAATCATAACAGTATTAAGCAAGATTAAAGAGCTTAGAAAACTACGCCACATTTGAAGTTAATAATAAAATAGGAACTTTCAACAGATGAATAAAAACAATATAAAACTGAAAATAATTTTAAAAACTAAAAAATTCTAAAATTTTAAAATCTCTGAAAGATCTCAATAATGCAACAGAACTGGTGAGAAAAGAATCAATGAATTTGAACATAGCACAATAGTAATCATGCAAACTGTATAACATAGAAAATGAAGAGAGACAGGTACCTGCAATTTGAGTGATCATATTTTTTAAAATATGTCCAGGAGACAGTGGAATATATTTAAGAGAAAGTAAATAAAAAGAAACAAAACAAAGCAAAACACGTTTAATGCAGATATCTCTATTGAATGAAAATATCCTTCAGGAATTAAGACAAAATAGACATTCTCAGATGGAGAAAAACTGAGAATCTGACAGTTGACCCATTCACAAGAACTTCTAAATAAGACCTTTAGACTGAAGGGAAACTGTACCTGTGGTCTGAGATCATCAGTAATGGAGGAAAAAGAACAGCTTTGGTAGATATATGCTTAAGTAAAAAAGACTACGTTTTTGTCTTAAGTCTGTGAAAATATGTATGAGTTTTGATAACAAAAATTATAGCATTGTCTGATGGGGCTTTCAATGTATATAGATGTGATACATCTGATAACTACATAGTGAGGTCAATGGAAGGAACTAATAAGAGAAACTATATAATTGCAATTTTCGACATTTTAGTAAACTGATAACATATTAATTTTAAGTTTAATTGTGAAAGGTTAGTATGCATGCTGCAACTCCTAAAGCAACCAGAGAAATATAATATAAAATATTTCTAGCAAAAGCAGAAACAACTGATAAAGTCAAATGAAATACTAAAAAACATGCAAATAATCTAAAAGAAGGAAGGAAAGGCAGAATAAGGATATCTGGTCCATACCAGGGGAAATGAAGGCCATTTGGAAGCTCAAACTTCACCTATATGCAGCCTACTTATATAGTTAACCCTCACTTGCACCTCACATCTCTATGATAAAAAAATTTATAGAAATAGGAAAGGATTCGTAAAATGGTAGAAACAAATCCAACAATTTTAGTACTTATATAAATGTTAATGATAGAATAAATAAAAACAAAAAGCCTACTATATGCTGTCCACAAGAAAAATACTTTTAATGAAATGAGACAGATAGATTGAAAGTAAATGGCTGGGGAAATAATATCCTATGCCAACCATAAGCATAAAAAGGCCAGAATGGTTGAAGGTGCTTTATTCATACCACATTAAATAGACTTCAAGATAAAGTGTATTACCTGAGCGAGCTATTTCATAATGATAAAAAGGACAAATTATCATATAGGTATAACAATTTATAAATATGTGTGCAGCTACTAACAGAATGGTAGGAGCAAAAATCAACAGAATTTTAAAAAGACAATAGCAAAATGATAGCAGAAAATTTTAACGAATCCCTCTCAACAATTGATAAAACAATTAGATTAAGAAAATCAAAAAGACAAAGAAGAACTGACCAACGCTATTGAATACAACAAAAATTTATAAAGCATTAACAACTGCAGACTATGCATTCTCTTCATGGGCACAAGTTTATTCATGGAGAATAGATTGATCGTTACCTGGGTATGAGGATGAAAAGAGAAATGGATTCCAAAAGGGTGAGTGATCAAAATCTTGTTATCTTTACTGCAACGATAATTTCCTGAATGTATGCATATATGAAAATACAGAACATATGTCAAAATATGGTGAATAAAGTGTATGCCTGTAAAATAGACTTCAATTGCATCTCATCTCATTAAAGTTGTAAAAATATTCATAGTTTCATTTTAAATGCTGCTTAAAACATTTAAGAGGGTTTCATAGTTGGCTTGTGGAAAACTACCAACACATTTGTTTTTAACAATTGCTTATTATCTAATTGTGATGATAAGATGCTATACACATCCACTTTAAATTCCACAGTTTATGCTTAAATGCCCCAAATATGTATGAACTTACTGCACCAATGGTAGCCCTTATACAAGTGGGAAATGATAGATTGGATCAAAGTTGTGGCTATCAGAGGTGTGAAAAGACCATTTCTTTGGTATGAATTGAAAGTATACTTATAGACAAAGATTTCGGCTTGCATTTGGAATGGGAGAGACAGAGGAGGCATGTTTAATGGTCTGAACAACTAGAAGAGCTGGTTAGCCAATTAGTTTCATCTAATTAGTTTGAGAAACACGGGAGAAACAGATATGAACATAGTGATTAATTCTAAGATGCTTATTAGGCATTAAAATACAGTTTAGGGATATTTCCAGTTTGAAATTATTTGGGAAATATTTGATGTCATGAAATAAAATATGAGAACCAGATAAATACATATAGATGTATTTCCCAAATCCAAGTCCTAGAACATTCCAACATTTGAAAGTTGGGAATGGTTACAATTGTAATTATTTTGGAGATAACAAACTGTTATGGTTTTCTGAGTCATTCATTTATATGAGGGAGAAAAAACCCTGGAATTTATTTAGTAAAAAAATGTGTATTCATTCTTACGTGTTTAAACTTCAGTCACCTTCAAACTACTATTTGTTTGATGCAGTGCAACTATCAAGATACCTTTCCCACTGCTCAAAACAGATTTTGAACTCATCAATTTTGATGCCTTTTAGTGCTTCTGCCATTTTTTTGTTTCACCTCTTCCACATTGGAAAAATGATTTCCTTTAATGATTTTTTCTATCTGGGTAAACAAACAAAAAGGTTGCTCAGGATGAGATCAGGTGAATAAAGAGGGTAGAGCACAGGTGTCTACACAAAAAACTGCTGAACACTCACCATGATGTGGGCAGGTGCATGTCATGGTCAAAGAACCAGTCATTAGTTTGCCACAACTGAAGGCATTCATTTCACAAATCCTGAGGCAACCTTCTCAAACTTTCCAGATAAAAACTTTGGTTGGCCGTTTAATCCAGAAGAACAAATTCCAAATGTACTAAAAGGAGTCTGCCCTCCAAAAAATACTTCTATTTTTTTGAGGTCCCCTGTCATTCATATATCTCACAGCAGTCTAATATGATAGGTACTATTGTCATGCCCATATATTTATATATTGATGAAAATATGCAGAAGAGTTAAATGTCCAGGTCTCACAACAAACAATGGTATTTGAACTCAGTCTGTATGGGTTTAGATTTAATAGTCTTAACTACTGTACCTTATCATCTCTTTATGGGGAAACACTAGCAAATACTTTTAGGAAGGTGCATCCCATGAAGTCGAAGAAAAAACAATAGAGAAGCAGGATCATGGAAACCAAAGCAAGTCTTTTAAAGGAAAAGTGATTGGTTTGGTCAAAAGTTGGTGATAGGCCAGTCATGTGGTGATGATAACTGAGCACTGGATTAGTCAAGGGGAATGGCCAATGATTTGACACAAGTAGTTTCTCCAAGACTGTTAAAGAGTGAGTTTAAAAAAGATTATTAGTAGAGAAAGTAAAAGTAGAGTGTGGACCTCACTTTCAACAGGAGAGAAACAAGATGGCATGATTGAGGATGGCCTGAGCTTAAAAAAAGTTGTTTTAAAGATTTAGAGTCTATCATACTCATTGATCTATCACAGAAAAAAAGAACAGAGTACCATATGTTCTCATTCATAAGTGGACCTTGAACAATCATAATATAAGAAAGGGATTGGCAGTAGTGGAAAACTGCCAGTGGGAGTGGGGGGTGGGGGGTGGGATTGACAGCTGAGGGAAACTGCCAGGGGAGGGAGGGGCACACCTCATCAACAAGGGTACCTGCAAGATGAACATTTGTATACCTAACCTGAATTGTACCCCACATCTTTAAAATAATAATAAGAAAAAAAGATGAAGTATGTTGCTACTAGTTTCTGTGTTGTTCGGAATTATGTAATATAGAGGGAAGAAAGTAACAATGCCAGACAGGGAGTTAAATTGTCCGGAGATGCATTCTTGAATAAGTGAAAGTGAATGAGATTCATTGTATAAGCAAATAGGTTGGCCTCCAGGAGGAAGAAAGATGGCTCATTCACTGTTATAGAAAGGAAGGGAGAGCACATGAGCTCAATTTCAAGAAGGTCAGTGCTGTAGTGAGAGATTTTGCCCATTCTCTTCTGAATTCTTTTCTTTTATCAGCATAATAGGAAATGAGATGATATGATGAATGTGAAGATGAGAAAGAAGTTGCGGAATTTTGAGAAGAGAAAAATTAGTAAACTGTCATCTGATGAGTGTTGAAGTACTTTGACTAGGATACTGTACTAGGATTTCTGGAGCATCACTTAAAGTTCAATTACTAGTTACAGATTTATAGTTAATCTAGTCTCCTATTGTTGCCATAACAAATTATCACAATATTAGTGATTTTATATAATATAAATGTATTATTTTCCAAATCTGAAGACCAAAATCTGACCAAAATGTAGGTGTCAGCAAGATTGTGCTTTTTTTCTAGAGGATCTAGAGGAATGTCTGTCTCCCAATTAGTTGAGTTCTTGGTGGTAATCAGTTCTTTGCAGGTGTAAGGATGAGATTTTTGTTTACTTGCTGGCTATACATTAACAGCTAGTCCCTATTTCTACAAGTCAAACATCATTGGCTTGTAGCCTCTTTCCCCTGTCTTTAAGGTAAGCAAATCCTTTACATCCTTCCATCTCCCTGACCACAGCTGGGAAGAGTTCTCTGCTTTCATAAACTCATGTGATTAGATTTGGCTCACCCAGATAATCCAGGATAGTCTCTCTATCTCAAGGTCCCTAACTTGAATGATGTCTACAAAGTACCTTCACCGCATGACACATTAACAGAATCCTGGGACTAGGATTTGGACAACTGTAAGTATTCTTTATTCTATATATCGCATTCAATCTGAATAATTGCATGTTTTCTCTAGCTGCATTCATCTTCAAAGGTAGAGATTCAAAGAAGGTTGATGTTTGAATTTAAACAGGAATGGGGCAAAGGAGTTGAGGGTGTATGTATAAGTATAAGATGATTTATTTTGAGATTGTTGTTGGGTAGGTGTGTGACAAACTGAGCGAGTCCTGAAAGAAAACAGTTATGTTCAAAATTTTTAGAAAATTATATAATTGAAAAAGCTACTCAAAAATATGTAGCTATAAAGAAACCTCAAAGTATAATGCTGTAAACAGTGGCAATGGACGGATTCTATCTCTAATCCAGGAGGATGACATGGATAAAGATCACCAGAATCAGATCACCAGTAGAGTTGGCACCCTTGAAAGAAGCAGGGACTTTTGCCCAAACTTTATAAGTATTTGAACATGACATCCCAGAGAGTGAACTGAGAAAGAAATACCTGACTTCACTCCACTCTCTTCTTCCTATGTTCTGCTGGTATTACCATTGATTAAGCCTGTAGAAAGTATCAGAGAGCAAAACGAGAAAGGATGGAGAATGGATCACGGTGGACAGGAAGTGGAATGTGCAAAGCAGAGATGGGAATATGTGTGGGGTGGAATGAGTGATACTGACAGGGTGATAAATGTATAAAATGTGAGTTCTGGTAGGGTTAAGAGATTATTGGAGCTAACTGAAGAGAGCCAGCAGTTGTCAGATCATGGGGTACTTGAAACTGAAATGACTATGTATTTTACATAATCATTAGAGTGCCATTCTCTTTTAACAGTGAAAAACAATTTTACATTTGAAATATATTGTGCATGTTTTTACATGTTAATATACTGTTTCCAAATTAATTCAGATTTTCTATATATTTATACTCACAGAGACACAGGAGAATTGTTCTTGAGTGAGCTCTTAACATTTCAAGTATTAAACACATAAAATATCATTCAAAATACTTTCTTAAATTATGATTATAAATTTCCAAGCACTACAAGTGCACCACTTTCATCCTGTAGCTCTTTGGTTTCTCTGTTTTTGTGCTTCGTTCCAACTCCAGGGCTTCTGTAACAGCTGATCTTTCTCTCCAGGAGGCCTTGAGTATTATCTTTACTGGCTTCCATTTCTTACTCTTAAGATTTTCACCTTTACATAACTCTACAGATGTTTCTACTAAAGTGATGCTATTTTCTAATAAATTTACAACAAATTTTTCTAATAAATTTGTTTCCCATTTATACTATCTCTCAATTTTCTTCAGTTTAATTTTCCCATGTAGTCTTTGAAAACTCAAAACGGCTCATTTAAAAAAATAAACTACTTGCTTTATAATATATGTCTCAAAGGCTCAAGGTGATGTGGAATACAAAATTAGTTGCTTTCCTCTTGAATCTCAGTCCTAGGCTTTTTATTTAACATATGTGTCCGACTTTTGAAAACAAATACTTTTGTATGCATTTATAGTAAACAAAAATGAATATAATTAGGAAATAATGCTTGCCTCCTGACATTTCAGCCCTATGACTTAAAGGAATTACTTATGAGGAATCTCCTACACACATATATTTTTCCCATAGTGAATACCTTGACTTTGTGCTATTGCCTGTGAGGGAGAGGTGGGACATTTATTTGTTCTGGTGGATCCTTGATATGACAGGCTGTGGACAGATTTGGGATGAATTCAGGTACAGTTAAAAATAAGATTAGAAATGGACACATAATTTGAATACTGTTGTGAGAATAAACACCTACTGTACAATTTTGCTCAGATCTAAAAGTGTCAACCTTTCTTTCACGACTATTCCTGAATCCCCAGCTCAATAAACTCCCTCCCATTTCCACCACCCCATCTCTCACACTTGTCTCCTGTTTTTTATCTTAACATGACTCTTTTTCACTTCTTATGGAGCCATAGTTGCTTGAGAAAGTACATTGTGGAAATTGTTTTAAAAATCAAGGTGACACTTAGAATTTATTTTCCATGTTGACTATAGCCAAAGGACAAATCCTGATTTTTGTCATAAAACCAAAAGCCTCACTCCATTCTATCATCTTTTCATTTGAAAGAACAACAAGGCTAAATGCATTCACAATTTATGGCTCTCTTAAAGAAAGCATTAATGAGCTTTCAGAAACAACCTGAGTACACTTAGGTATTTGGAAACATTAAACCACTCTGTTTTTTTAGCACTATAATTTAATGTCCTTCGTATAAGAATTATCCACAAATGCTTAAATATTGAGTACCTCTACATTAGTCATGGAATAAAGTTTCAATTAAATAAATGTGTATGGAATCCCTATTACATAACAGAGCACTACAGGTGCTAATTAAAAGAAATATGACTTATTTACAGATATTAAAATTATAAGATAAGGAAAAATATAATAGAAGAAAATTATCTATACTACCTCCTCTATCAGGCTGTGCACTTCTTAAATTACCCTAATTTGTTACTGTTCTATTTCTATACCTTGGCTTCTCCAGTCTTCATATCTGACAACTGGAAATAGCATTTTTTCAATCTCTGCTCTGATTGCACAACTTTGACCCAATTAGTTGATGTCTATATCACAATTAATGTCATACTTACCTCTCTAAAGTTTTCCCAAATATGCAAATGTAAATGCATTTTCTTTTTTCTGGTTTATAATAGTCATAATAAAAAATTACATTTGTTTGGAACAATTAATTTCTAACAGGAAGTCTTACCCGCTGAGACTCATAAAGAGGATGACGGAGTTCATAATTTCTCAGAAAAAAAAGAATGTAGGCAAGCACTGTGATGTAGTTGAATATGACCTTTACCACTGGAAGATGTACACAGAAGTAATATTTACATATGCACAGAAAGTCCAGTAAATTCTTTTATCTTAATAATTCATTCATCAGGGGAACCGGGGGGGGGGGAAAGACAGCCCTTCCCTTGTAGTGTCCCTACAGCAGTCTTCTGAAGAGCTCTGGGCTATAAAAAGCATGTGGTAGAAGCCCCAATGCATCATTTTTTTCCCACAGTCAGTGTGCTTAAAAAGTCAGTGTGGTGCAACAAAAATCATATAGTGTGTAGTGAGATACACAAGTTGAGACTTTGGCCAAGTTCTTTCACCCAAATTCAGCTTCCTTGAATACTTTTCTTGTAAGATATCAGGTATAACAGAATGAAAAGGCATATGTGAAATACCTGGGAAAACTGGGCGCTCATTAAATAATGGGTTGGTTTGTTTTTCTTTCTCATTTCCTGAAGACAGTAATGTTAAGTCCAGTTTTGCTCTGTTGAATTAAATGTTATCTCTACATTGGCAGCAAAACTAAGGAACAAAAGAAGAGACAGGAAAATACCAAGACAAAGAGGGATAGCTTGAGGTAGCAGCAAAGACTGCTTGGTAGAGATATGGATCTCTGGACAAGGGTCCTAACCAAGATGCCCAGGAGGGGACAGCCCCCTAGTATGTTAGCAATGTAAGTCATCAGGTGAGAATTAGCAGGATCGGTGACATCCTGGGGCTGAGGCAAAGGCTGTCACGGTTTCACTGGTGTGACGACCTCACATTAATAAAAAAATAAATTGAGTATCAATGCAGGAAGAGCAGAGTTGAAACATAGGGGTGGGGTCATTATATCAGTAATAAATATCATTTGTGGTGGACTTTATTCAGAAGACTAGATGTGATGGTATGGCAGTTCCCAAAGCCCCTGGGATTGACACAAAGGGTTTCAATTTAATGAAGCTTACAAAGAGATCCAAGGTCCTCAGAAATCAGCTAAAAGTCTTTTTTTTTTTTTTTTTTGTGACACTTAATCCTGTACTTAGCTTAAATTTTAAATGGGAAAAAAATATAAATTACCTTTTTGTTGTTGTTTCTGAAGTGGATATTTGTCTGTTTTTCCTGATCACTATTAATTCCCCTTTTTATAATAGCAAACCAGTTTTCCATGATGGAATGAATTTTTCCCTATCATAAGTAAGTCAAATCACTTCTTTTCCTCTATAGATGTTGAAGTGGTCAGATCTTAAAATTGTAAAAGGGAATGAAGAAGGCTGCAGCAAAATTATGGCGATCTCAATATTTGACAAAACACTGAATCTTGAAATAATGTTGCTAAAACCAAAGGAAAGGTATTTGAGGAGTGGAGGCTAATGAACCTGTCCTTGCCAGAGCAGTGCTATACACCACACTCCTTGAACACCTCAGTTCCTAACCATGACCAGGACTCCCAGAATTCCTTGAGCTCCCCAGATCTTCCTAATAGATGACATTATGCTTGAGTTAGCAAGAATTCATGATGGTTGCCTTCAGCACTGATCTGATACATTTTCTAGAATGGAAAATGGGGAGAACCCTCATAAGAAGCAGGGAGAATGGGGGAAGTGCTTGTGTACATTACCTGGAACACCAACCGAGTGGAAAACCACTGCCTCATATGCAACCAAATTCTATGGCTGGATTTCCTTAATTTTAAAATACTCTTTTAAAAATATGATACTGAATCTTCTTCCTTGTCACATCTTAACCAGTAAGAGACTATGAAACTGAAAGTAATAATAGGTCATTTGTGACTTAGAAAAAAAATAGATTTAATTGCACTCCTGAGGCAGAAAGCAAATTGCAAAAGAGTAGAGTGTTGTGCATTTAGGAAGAAGTGAAGATAACTGATGAAGAAATAGAAGAGAAATGACATGCTATTTGGAGGTGGTGACCAATCTCAGAGAGTGTTTTCAAAGGCAATGGAAACCAGTATATTTTTAGGTGAATTACATGAAGTTGATAGGAATCAGTTGAGGAACAGCAGGGCATGGATAAGATAATGAGTTGTACAGAGAGAGAAGGCTTTCATAAGCTGAAGGGACCTTTGCTCAGGGGAAATACACAAGGGATAAGAGAAATAAAAATACAAGATAATCAAAGAGATTTGAGAAACCCATGTGAAATGTCTTTAGTTTTTTTTTAGATTGATTCATAAATGCATGGGTCTGTAAGTGATCTTAGAAGTATCTAAAATAACTTCCTGAAACATGCATGCATTTCTTCTTTCACATTCAGCAGAAGGAGTCAGAGAGTTTCTTCCTGAAACTTTCAATGTTAGAAAAATACTCTCATGAGATATTATAGGCTGTTTCTGAATAGCTTAAATTGTACACTGCAGTAAATTGAGAAAAATATCTCTCTCTATGCTATACTTTCATTGATGTATCTCAATTTAATCCTCTAAGACCACAAAAGCTATAATCTACTTTTTCATATATTCACTCAAATACCTATTTACTTGAGGATAATTAGAATTTATACTTTAGTATGGAAATTCATCCAAAGATGACCTTTAAAATACAAGGGGACCCCAAAAAACCCAGAATTTATTTATTAAACATTGTGTAATTTCTTCTTACATGTTTAAATTTGTCACCTTCAAAGTACTGTCCATTTGATGTAATACACCTACCAAGATACATTTTCCACTGCTCAAAACAGTTTTGAACTCACACTTTTGATGCCTTTTAAAGTGCTTCTGCCATTTATTGTTTCACCTCTTCTAAATTGGCAAAATATTTCCCTTTGAGGACTTTTTTTTTTTTAAAATCTGGAGAAAGAAAACAAAAGTCCCTGGGGTGAGATCAAGTAAATAGGAAGGATGGGACCTGAAGGTCATGTCATTTTTGGTCAAGGAAGTGACACCTGTTAGCAGGTGTTCTCTTTAATCATCCATCATCAAACAGGCAAACACATTGAAAGAATCTCCAAAAAAAATGTCTCTGAAGCTAAACACAGCCTCTCACAACAATGCTACCGATACCAATGGGTTCCTAGAACACTTACCTAGCAGGAGAAGCCTGTACAAACGGGCCTCCCTCCAGAAGACAATTCTGGTTTTTTTTCTGTGTCCCTCCTCATATAGCCTACCGTATCAAAATCTGTTCATGTCATATATTGTTTTCCATCTGACTGTAATAGCTTTAGAAGTGGGCATACACACACTCTGTCTCCTTCCTTTTTCTCTTTCTCTGTTCCTCCTTCCCTTCTTTCTTCTCTCTCCTTGGCATCTCTCTCTTTCTTCTTCCTTCTCGCTCCCCCTATCCCGGAGTGTCTATTTCTCGCTCTTTCGTTTTTCATTTGTCTCTTCATCATTTAATGTATTATGTCATACTTGTATTCTCAGGTATGTGAACCTGTCCATAGTTGTTTGCCTTTCCTACACAGGGCAATCAATAACTACCACATTTTCTGTCAGACATAACCCTTTTGAATCTTGTATATGTCTACATGCCCATATTTTTTTTATCTCTGGACTTTGTGATACCTATGATTGTTTTTTCCTACTTAGATTTGAATCTCTAGCTTGTGTGAACTCTGACCTATATGTTGTAACATCCAAAGTCATGAACATGATTTCTGATATGCATTACAATAATTTCCCCCAAAAGCTGCTGAAACTTCCTTCTATTGATTTTCTTTATCCCTTGACAGACAAGATTTCCTGCATTCTACCAATATCACAGATATTTCAGATTCTCTTTTCTCCCCCTCTTCTAAGATTACATCTCTTGTCATGAAATCAATAAAACTCAAGAAAAATAGATGTGTCTTTTAAAATCTTCACAACAGTCATCTGGTCCTAGAGCAGAATTCATATATTCTACCCTAATCTTGTGGTTCACTTTATATTTAAAACTTTGTCAAACCTCAACTTGACATGAAAATGGAAATTAAACTCCACCATTTAATCTTATAACTTTTCTAACTCTTATCAGATTTCATAGATAAGTGACACTTCTTTTTAAATTACTTATTCTCTTTACAAGATATGTGTTATCACATAGATTCATTCTAAAAAAGTAGTGAGCATTTATCACATTCCATTCACTATGCTAAATTGCATGTGAAGAGGAAATTAGACATTGTCATTATTTGAATGTAGCAATCAATATACTACATTAATGGAAGTCAATGATTACATTAGAAAACATAAAATCTATGCAATAATAGCAATTATTTTATTATACAAAGTAAAGAAATTAGTGATTTTTGACAGAAGACATAGAGATATCAAAAACAGCCTTAAGAAGATATATCATTTTATCACTTAGTATGATGGTTTCCAACTCCATCCAATTTGCTGTGAAGTCTATGATTTCTTTTCTTCTTTATGGTTGCATAATACTCCATCATGTATATGTTCCACATTTTCTTCATCCAATCTACTTTCAATGGGCAGTAGGGTTGGTTCCATGTTTTCGCTATTGTGACTAGTACAGCAATAAGCATGCATGTGCAGTTGTCTTTTTTGCAGAACACTTTGTTTTTCCAGGTTTATTCTCTGGAGAGGAATTGCTGGATCATATGGAAGATCAATTTTTACTCTTTGACGAATTGCCTCACCAGCTTGCAGTCCCACCAACAGTGTAGAAGCATCCCCTTAAACAAAGAATTGCAATACCGCATGTTCTCACTCTAAGTGGGACCTAACAATAGTCACATTAACACTAGGGAGGGATCAGCAGTCGCTGGGCACTGTTAGGAGGGGGAGAGAGGAAAAAGGTTTGGGGGCATGTGACAACACAAAGCGTATCTGGTCCACTACCAGGAGGTGCGAGGGCCAGTTAGAAGCAAAAACTTCACCTGTTTGCAGCCTACTTATGTAGTTAATCTTCACTTGTACCTCACATCGCTATAATTTTTTTAAAAAAGAAATAAACTTCTGTTGTGTTAAACTTTTAAAAAATGTCATTTTAGTTGAAATCTCAGGAAGAAAATGTAGTTCAATTGATAATATTATAGAATTACCATCGGAAAAGAATGTATTTTTTGGAACAGATAGCACATCATGCTAATGGACAGCTACTCTTATATCTTCAACAATGATTCTTTCACCACCACAAAATAGTGTTATTCCTATAGGAATAAGCAAAATGCCCATTCTGTAACTATCTGCCTTAGATCTGAAATATTATAGCATGAATGAAGAATATTCACAAATGACCACTTTTTATTAAGTGTTTTTATCTATTTTTCTTTCCTTACTTAACTTACTTGTGTGGCACATTCAATTTTTCCTGTCTTCTAATAAAAACCTATTCTAAGTGATATTTAAAATTCAGAAAGCCTGAGCATGTTAACCTCTGACAACTTCTTTAGCTCTCATTTAGTTGTTTGAATTGCTATGGTACTGAGAAAGGACTGAAGAAGAAAGACAGTGACAAATCCCTGGGGTTTGTGAGAGCTTGGTAAGACATTGCCTCTCTGAGACATGACAGATCCAGGATCTTCTCTGGACACCATGTGCATTGTCTATAAAATCTTCTATACTGCCTTAAGTCATTCAGCCTTAGCATATTTTTAGATATCCTCAGAAAAAAGCAAAAGTCCTATCATTGTCTTTCCTGTACTCAAGTAAAAACTTCCAATAACTTTTCTCTTTCTTTAAAATCAATATTTCTTTTATTTTTTTAAACATGCTATAGACATCCTGTATAAATTGACTTTTCATATTTACATCCAGTCACTGTTTTACTTACTTATTTGTCTATTTATGTTCAGGGCTTCAGCCTGGATGTGTTCATTTTTTTCTGCATATGAGCAAGAAGATATTTATGATATTTATCTGAATCTGCTATTAGGGAGTTAAGTGCAGACTTGGTAAAGTTCTTTTTCTTCATTTACTAAATATTTTTTGTATTGTCTATAATAATTGAAGTTATAGATAATGCAATTTATGTTTAAAATGTGCATTAAGGTAATACAGTCTTCATTCAACTCTGATTTGATCATCATACCAATTACCTGAAATATTTTATTTGTATTGGATACCTATTTTGGGTTTATCAAAGAAATTCAATATCAAAAAGGATAAACGACTTTCCAAACTTTCATAGTTCACAGATATTGGGGCTGTAGAAATAAAAATTTAAATGAGAGCATGTAATCTCAAATCCTAGATACTTATTCAAAAGTTTTAAGTTGATTCTCTGTTGTATGCATTGTCATTATAAGCATGATAAATTATGAAATTTAAAGCTTCATCATGCTAACATTGATAAATTTTGTATATGCAATAGTAAAACACCTAAGAATATAATATCTATGACTCAATTAGAACAACAATTTTGGCTGTAATTAGTAAGTTATATGCTTTTTATATAAAACAATTTACCTGTTGCCTGAATTGGAAAATAATAAGGATCACTGTGATACTTTATATAACACCTTTTGTCTGTGAGTTAACATACAATGTTCCCCAAAAAATGTGTAAAGGATGAACCCTTTATACAAAATAATTATTTCAGACAGAAGAAGACTATTGTTATTTGTTCTAAATAATCTACAAAATTTGCACTATGGAAGGAAACCATATCACCTAATGTCGATAGGCATCTATGAATTATTGATATTCAATTTCATTTGTTGGGAAGAACTGAAGGTCATGAAAGTTATATTTTTTCACGCTCTGATGCTCAAACTATTTCTACAAATAAGAAATTTTCAGAAATGAATTGTGAGTGGCAGAGATTAATGGTGTTTTTGAAAAAAAAAAGTCATAGGTATAAGTTAGCACCAAAGAAGTTTTAAAGAAGCTAGTAGAGACAGAACAGGAGTGTGAAAAAGTTTATCATGAATAAGGTAGATCTACAAATACAGTGCCTATCAAGCCCTAATGGGAAGTCTACCCTCAGAGCTTGTGAAACTCTGAAATAGGAGTTTCCCAGATCTATCATTCTCTGTCTGTGTTTTCTGTTCAAAGGGATCCTGTACACCTGGCTGCCTAATTGAAAAAGAGCTTTCCCTTTATTTTGGTTCCTTTATATCTGCTTTACTTTAAAATATCACTCCACTATAAAAAAGGGGAAAAAAACCCTAGGTTAAAATAAAAGCTCCTAGAGAGTTGAAACCAACTGGTTTTATAAAATTAGACATATCTGGCTAAAAAGAAAGAGAAATCTCTGCAACTCCATTTGACTAAGTCATTCTATTTTTCTTGAATTACACACTTTGTAAGTATGTCATTCAGCATCATAGATCAATGAGTATGCCAATTAATTAACAGAGACTTTTCATTCAATAATGTTTATAATTAAACATTACTTTTTAATACCTGTAACTTATTTTATTGTATTAAGGGGAACTATAAATAAAATTTACAAATATTTTCTTCTATGATTAGAAAAGGAATAATTACTATATTTAAATTTTAATAATAAATCAGATAATAGATTTGAAAAAAATGTGAAATATATTTTTGACAGACAGAGAAAAGATATGTTGGAAATAACCAATTTACCCCAAGTTATATTTTAAAGTTCATTTATATGGAAAGGACAGAAGCTGATAAATGTAAAAGTTTGTTAAAATCTATCTTAAGTAGTGAAAAATCAAAGTAACATTTCAATTTAATTCCTTTAATTATTAAAATACATACCAAAGTGCTTTTGAAATATTTGAAATAAGTTGCAATATCAAAAAGAGATTATATCCCTTTAAAAATATTGCTAAGGATAAAAGGAAATAAAAAACTTTGTCTATTTAGGAAAGTATTTTAAACATAACAAAGAAATTGTATGCAAGCAGAAAACACAGAAAATATCAATACAGAAAATATAATAATTATACCAGTCACAAAAGAAAAAGATTCCAGAATTAGATCAATAAGAAAAACCCAACAATGTATAAAAAGCATATTACAAAAATGCACCAAAAATAATGTGACCCATACACATGCAAATAAAACAGAAGAGATTAATTTAGACTTCTTTAGAAGTACAAGTAAGTAAGAAGTCTTAAAAATATCAAGTGAACTCAAAGCAGAATGTGTTAGGTAATTTTGTTCAAAAGATTATATTTTAAAGTAAGGATAAAACATAAAATCTTATGTACTACATATTATTCAATCAAAATGTAAATGGAAAACAAAACTTGATAAGACATAAATGTTTACCTGGTAGTTGTTGAGTGCATACTCTGTAATAAGCTTGGAAATAGGAGTTTTCTGTCACTCAGTACTCATAGACAACTGTGTGAGTTATTAATGATCCTCGCAGCAAATAAAAATGTGAAGCTCAAGAAAGTTACATCAATCTCAAACTCCAATGCTCATGTCCTCTTCCCCATGAAAAATCTTATAGAGATAAATTTGTGTGGCAATACACTAAGAAAAATGATCAGAAACAATAGTTGAGGTTAACAGATTCAACTTTTTTGGAGGGCAGTCAACTTCTATTTGGAGAAAAACAAAAAAAATTGATGAAGATATAGAGAATTGAATAATATAGATTAATTTGCAACATGCAGGAATTTTGAGAGAATATATTTCCAAACCTAGGGAGATAGTTTGAAAATTAATCATATTCTCCTAAGAAGAAAATATCAGTTTTCAATTTTATATGATTATAATTATATAGAATCATTTAATTAAATAGGATTCATTATCTGGAAAATGGAATAAAATTTGAAATTTATAGCAGGGCTATCTAGGGCTTACATTTGTTTTTAAGTTTACTAAATAGCTCTTGAACCAAAAAAAACCACAAAATCTTAGCACCTGACTGTTTAACAATTACTGTAATCATAATGAGGACATTGCATACAATATAGCAAATATAGTCAACACTGATTTTATAGGAAAGTGCAGAGCTTTAGATAGTTTACTATGTGAAAATAAGTAAATATATGATTTTGCCATCTACTTTAAAAGGCAAGTAAAATGAAAACAATAAATTTAAAGAAATTCAGGAAAAGCAAAAAAAAACAATACTTATTTTCAAAATGATGAAGTAAACTTGTGTGTCATTTCCATTCTTTTTCATCTAACAAGAAGGTAAAGAAAAATAGCTTCACAATTGTAAAGAGAGTTGGAAGGGAGTCAGCTAGAATAAAGAATGTGAATGAAAAGAACTGAAGAGTGAAAGGGTACAGAGAAAGTTGCAGTAAAAAAAAAGGAAAGTTGTTGCATTGGAGAAGAAAGTCTGCTTGGCATCACTCCTAAGAAGCTCTAGAGTTTGTGTGTATAGAGCAGAATGTACAATAGAAAATGGAAGCAGAATTGAAAATAATTGGAGGATGACATGGGGCAGTGATCTTCTCACCCGCCTACTAACCTGTTCCACTGAATTCTCTGGCAATCTGGCATTTTACCCAAAGGCAAAAAAGCAGAGGGCTCAGCTTCAAAGTAACTGAACTAACTGGGAGGAACAAAGACAACCAGTTGAGTGTTCATGACTGAGTAAAGCTCTCCCTATTCCATCATTAGGGCTATTGTCACCATAAAAAGAGCATGCTGCCACCACGCTCTCCTCTTAAAGGTAAGCACTGCTCACACATGTAGATCTGCCAGTCTGCCTTTCTATTCCTTAAATTTAAAAAATAGAATGTTCCCACCAAGTGTCACTAATAACTGAAAATTATCTGAAACATGAACTTGAAAGACCAAGATTAAATAAACAAATAAACAGACAAAAGTAGAATCAGATGAAATGGACAACTCAAAGAACAGGAAAGAAAAAATAAAACTATAATGAACATCCCCAGAGAGTCAGAAAAAATTTTTCAACTAAATGACTAGGCAGACCAGCGTAAAAGGAAATAGACAGAATAACAAAATTTCTGGTTAATGATATGTATCATGGCCAAAATAAAAGTAAAATTATTAAACAATAAGATAGATTAAAGGTAAAGTCCAGAAAATATCTCAAAGTATATAGCAAAATGCATTAGTTAAAAAAAAACTGAGATAAAATTGAGTTAGAAAGTATAATATCAGAATGACAAAAATTTAAAAAAAATTGAAATAATAGAAGAGAATGTCTCACAGTTGTAGAGAGCCTGGTCTTCAAATTCAGTGTGCTCATAAAAGTTCCTGATGAGAAAAATGAAAAGAAAAAATCGAGGAGACTTTTGCTACTTACTGCCAAGCTCATATTTTCTGAGCCAAATGGCTGAAAAGAGTTCTCAAGAGCTGCGTGCAGGTGAAGAAACAGTACACTACCGGAGTATAAAAAGATTAACTGGTTGTTCACACATCTCCAAAATTTGACAAAACAGCAAAAGAGTAAGACTTGGAAACCACTGACCCAGGAATGGGCTTGATCTACAGCGATCTACAGATCTTCAAAAGGAAAAAGGCAATATAGTCCTCATGTGAATGCAGCAGGGCTCCCTGACCAGAAAAGGACTAAGAAACAGTCGAATATGTGAGCTGAGATTTCCTCTTCCTTCAGGCTGGGAAACCTCAAAGACTAATACCAAGTAAACTTTTTCTGTGTGTATTCACAGGCTACTGAAAGCCTGCTTGCTTGTACATAATCAGCCCACAAGAAAAAGAACACTTTGTTTCCTATCACAGCAAAATTCTCACCATTTATCAGCCTCCAACATCTAGACAGGAGCCATTCAAAATAAGTGTCAGTGTCCAGAAGTCAAAGAGCTCAGGCAAAGCTACCAGAACAAGCCACATGAAGCTGAGTTTATGGAGGAAACAGATGGAAATGGATAAAATAATACAGAGAGTGCATGACAGCATCTAAATGACAACTCTCTGAATATAGACAAAAGACTTTCAAAAGCCAGAAACATGATTTTCCAATTAAATATTTAGAAGATGAGCTAAAGAGAGCAAAATTACTGCTATCTGAATTTGTGGTCTGAAAGATCAAGTGCAAAGAATGTCTCAGAGAAGAGAGCCAAAGAAATGAAGATATGAAAGAATTAAGGGGAAACAAAAAAAAAAAAGAAGAACCAGATTCTAGGTTCAGAGTGTAATAAAAATTTCTGAAAGAGTTATAGTATAATATATGAGTAGGGAAAATTGAAATAATAATATTAATACAAGTAACAGAAAATATTTATATTACATTCATAATAAAAATGCTAACATATTCTAGAGTATTTTAATTAGAAAGCACACAGGGCTCTCCTGGTATGTTTCTGAAATTTAAAATAAAGGGAACATTTTACAAGATTTGAGGCAAGAAACAAAATGTTGCACGTGAAGAAAAAGTCAGAAACAGAAAAACAGACACCACATGTTCTCACTTATAAGTGGAGCTACAAATGGACACTCATGGATATAAAGATGGAAATAAAGACACTGGGGACACCTGAAGGGGGTAGCTAGGGACAGGAGTGAAGATTTAAAAATGATCTATCAGGTACAATGTCTACTGTCTGGGGAATGGGGACACCAGAAACCCAATCCCCACCAGTACACAATATGCCCATATAGCAAACATGTACTTATATCCCCTAAATTTAAAATAATAAAAAAAACAGAAAAAATTCAAATTGAAATTACATTTCACAGTAAATTGAGGACTATGAAATTATAGATACAGACAGCAGAGATATAGGACTGAGACCCAAGAATCTATACTATAATACAATTTATTCACTTGCCAGGGAGAAAGATATTTAGATAGATTAGAGAGATGCAAAAATTCGGAGTGGGTCACCCACATACCATTTCAAGAAAGTATTTAACAACAGACTCTGTTGAAAGTAGGGACAGAGACCCATGGAAACACCTAAATACCTTGGGCTGGAAAAAGATAAAAGCGATTAAAAAGAGTAAGAATATTTAGCATATATATGTATGTGCATAAGTCTATATAATATTTATATTAAAATGTAGGAAATATACCTGGAATTGTATCATACAGTGTTAAGAAACAAATTATGAAAAAATTCATATTAATCTCAGATAAAAACCTATAAGTGGAGGGGAGGAAGAGAGATGAGAAACAAAAAAAAAATTCTAAATCTCTATTGAAAACAGGAAAAAGGAAAAAGGATAGGAGAAAGTGGAAATGAAACTATTCTGAAATGATCATTTTATTGGAGCTTAAGGAAAAATGCCACATCTTGATTGGGAAAATGTTGGTTTTGCTTGGAGAGCTAACCAGTGTATTCTTCCAGTAGATTAACCATATATGTCTGCTTAAGAGACAAGGAAAAAGGGGTTCACTACTATAACAGACAAATACATTAAACTTTCTAAATTAATAGGGAAAATTGAATAAATTTTTAAAAAGTCAAAACAGGAAACAATGAGAAAGTAAAACATGTATAATAAATAATAAAACATAAATAGAAATAAAATCTAGCATTGCCATCATTATATAAGTGAATTAAATGAATTATCTCATTATAAATAAAAAATGTCATGTTTGGTTAAATGTAAAACTCTTCTGTTTAAAAGAAACACACTTAAAGGAATTAAAAATAAAAGCTTTGAAAAAGCTTTAAAAGCCAGGCTCGGTGGCTCAGCCTGTAATCCCGCGTCTTGGGAGGCTGAGGTGAGTGGATTGCCTGAGCCCACGGGTTCTAGACCTGCCTGGGCAACTTGGCGAGACCTCATCTCTACAATAAATCAAAATTAGCCAGGCGTGGTAGCGCACGCCTGTAGTTCCAGCTACTTGGAAGGCTGAGGCGGAAGGATCGCCGGAGCCCAGCAGGTCGAGGCTGCGGTGGCCGGGAGCGGCCACTGCATTCCAGCCTGGGCGACAGAGTGAGACTCCAACTCAGGGAAAAAAAAAAAGCTTTAAAAAAGAGACACATAACAAATGTAATAATAAAAGAGCAGTAAGAGCTATATTTTTAATATACATACTTCAAGGGTAAGAGTACCAAATGTGTAAAGAATAGCAAGTGATCTTGAAAGGTGTAATTTTTGATGAAGCTACGTCATTCATAAACAACAGTACAAAAAGCAACATTGTTGCTAAAAATACATGTATTAAAAAGTCCGAAATATAAACAAAAACAAAGTATAATGAAAAAACTTGATAGAACTTGTTAGAATTAGACAGATATAAGGGACAATAGACTCATTTTAAAAGAGTGATTGTTGGTTAGACCTGGTGGCTAATGCCTGTAATCCCAGCACTTTGGGAAGCTGAGGTAAGAAGATTGCTTGAGCCCAGGAGTTCAAGACCAATCTGGACAACATCATCTCTACAACAAATTAAAAAAAAAAAAAGAAATATATATATATATACATATATATGAAACCCAGGCCTGAGCCTGGGAGCTCCAGGCTGTGGTGAGCTGTTATCCTGTTACTCACTCCAGCCTGGGTGGCAGAGTGAGACTCTGACTCAAAAACAAACAAACAAAACAAAACAAAAAAAACTTCAATCCTTAAGTTCTTGTCCACATATGAAAACTTTAACAAGTGTTTAAAAATAAAGTTTTTTTATTGGGTACCTTTTCATAGTGTAAGTCAATAAATGTATTATGAATTTGTGAATTACTTTAGCATAGGACAGAAAAATCATAACATCTCTAGAAATCAATAAAAGGGGAACACTTAAACTGAATTACAAAAACGAAATCCTCAGATACTGACAAAATTGGAAATGTGAAGGGTCTCAAACATATGGCCAGTTTTTCTCTTAAAGAAAAGTCTTGAATCCCTAAGTTACACAGTATGTGTAAAGGGCAATGTCAAAAACTTCTGAAAACTAGCATTCAACTTCCTCACAGTCTCACTGGTGTTTAGAAGTCAAAGATCCATTGGGTCTTTGAAAAACACAACAGAAAAGCAAGTGTTTAAAGCCATAGAGAATGCGGTGAGATCACGTGTGTACAGTTATTTCTCCCCTGAGAACATTTTGCTATATTGATCTATCTGGAGACTGGGAAGATTTTCTTTGCTTTCATCCGGGGGCCAGGGCCCTGGACTTGAGAAACCAAGTGGAATTGTCAGAATGACATGGCCTGACTAACAAATTGGAGACTTGCAGATGCTGGAAACACTGTCTCCTTTTCAAAGCACTTGCCATTTGATACAATCTGACATTTGTTAATGATAAACATCAAACAATACCAGCAATGGAAATTTCTGCACAACAAAAGCTATTTATGAAATTAATATGATAGTTAAGAGTATAATATTAGAATATTTTTTTCCCAAAGTAAGGGAGCAGGCAAGGATGCCCAATCTTATCAGTTCTATTAAGCATTATTGAATAGACCCTAACCAGAGCAAGAAGTAAAAAGGAGGAAAGAAGGGGGAAGAGGGAGAAAAGGGGGGAGGAGGAGAAAGAAAGACAAGTATATAAGAATAGAAAGGAAGAATGAAACTGTTCATTCAGAGATGAATGATTGTATATACAGAAAATTGAAATAATTTGCAAATAAACTACTAGATTTAAAAGTGAATGCAGCAAGGTCAATATACAAAATCAACTGTATTTCTATATACTAAAAACAAAATAAACTGAAAACAATATTTCAAAAACATTACTTATATTGACAGTAAAACAACAGATTTAAATATCAAGAAACAAGTTTAAGGAACTATGTGAAAACCTTTCAATGAAAGTTATAAAATATGTAAGGGCACATGGTATATTAATTTGCTAAGGCCACCATAATAGAGTACCACAGACTGAGTGGCTCAAGCATCAGAAATTAATTTTCTCACACTATTGAACACCAGAGTCTGAGATCAAGGGGCCAGCAGGGTTGGGTTCTTCTGAGGTCTTTCTCCACTGCTTGTAGATAGACATTTTCTCTCTGTATCTTCTCAAATCTTCCCTCTATACACCTCTGTGTCCAAATTTCCTCATCATATAAGGACACCAGTCACATTGGATTAGAGCCCACCCTGATGACCTCATTTTACTTGCTTACCTCTTTAAATACATATGGAACTGGGGGACAGGACTTCAATATATAAAATTTGAGGGAACTCAATTCAGGCTATAAAATGTAGTAAAACTAAAGTGGAAATAAAGAGAGTGAAAAAAATAATATCTGAAGAAGGTAGGAAAGAGATATTAAGTGTCTAGTGAACTGAGCTAAATGCTCATTTATCCTTGAGCCAAACTAATGCTAGGTCAACTCTAAAGTTGAGAACTCAAGCAACAGTACAGAAATTGATACATACTGCAAGTATGTCAATAAAAAAAATGAAATGACCATTAAAATAACGAAAAATAAAACTTTTTAAATGCTGTTGTCTCTAGGAAGTGGGACTGTCTCTAAGTAAAAATATACCAGGAAGCTACTTCTTTATGAAAACTTGTAGACTATTTTTAAAGCTATGTGTATAAAAAGATTTTTTAATGCAATTAGGTACTAAAAATAAGAGCTGATTAATCAGAAAAAGTAGATCCACATCTGGTAAACATAATTTTAAAAATGAAGTATGAGAACTACACAATTTTATTTTTTAAAACTTTAATGATAAATATTAAAGAGATTTTGGCTGGATGTGGTGGGTCACGCCTATAATCCCAGCACTTTGGAAGACTGAGGTGGAAGGATTGCTTGAACCCGGTGCTCTAGGCCAGCCAGAGGAACATGGTGGGACTTTGTCTCTACAAAGTAAAAATAAAAATAAAAAAATTAGTTGGGTGTGGTGGCAGGAGCCTGTAGTCTCAACTATTCAGGTGGTTGGATTGCCTGTGCCCTGGGAGTTGAGGCTGTGGTGAGTTGTGATCATGCTACTGCACTCCAGCCTGAGAGACAGAATGGGAACCAACACACACCTGACAAACACACACACATATACACACACACACTATATACACACACTACATACATACACATATATATAAGATTTTTAAAACGCTATATAACATGAAATATTAATATTAAAACCCTGAATATATGTGATCTTGTTTACATACAATTAGCAGAGAAAGATTTTGTATACCTGGAGGACTCGTTACACATTAACGTTTAAACATTTATTTTAAAGTAAGAAAAAAGAATTAACTTCTCAAACGTACAGGACCAAAAATTCTATCAAACTTTTATAGATCAGTTCATTTTTATATTTAACATGTTCCTAAATATAGAAAGAGGAATAAAACTTGCTATATCCTTTTTTATTAAAGACACACAGAACACACACACACTACAAACTAATTACACTAATCATAGGTAACTTAATTTCCCATCAAACTGAGTACTTTATTAAATGAATTTTTCATCTTATCCAAATAAGCTGTACTTTAGGAATCCAAAGATGGTCAATACTCATAAATACACTAATGCACTTGGTTTGCCACTGCTTTGGCATCTGTTACTTAATATTGTTCTACAAATTATATTCATTGCAAATAAAATACGAAAAATATTATAGCAGAGATACTGAACAGGAAATAAAATTATTTTTTTAAATCAATGCCAAAAAATCAACTTAAGATGAATTGTAAATAATGAGAGCTTTAAATCTAATGTACTAATCAGTTATAAAATTTAATAAAGGAAACCATATAATTTGTGAAAGTAAAAATATGCTAGAAATGGGGTTAAAAGAAATATACAAACATGATTCATATGAAAAAAAATCCAACTTCCAACATTTTGCCAAGGAGCACGTCTTATGGAAAGAGGAAGCAAATTCATACTTCATTGGGATAATTAAATATATGTTTTACTCAAATTTCACTTTAAAAAATCATATAATTTTAAGCAAGTCTAGTAGAAAACTGGGGGCCTGTATTTCTAGAATAACACTTAAGCATCACAAATTTTGAAAAAAAATAACGCACTCATTGGGGTGAGAAATGAACTTGCATTGTCAGATTTTAATCCACACTATAAATATATTAAATTCATATTATCAATATTATAAATTACTAAAATCTGTGGTTCTATAATAAAAATAGACTATTCTACTCAGTTGAATAGAAAAATACAAAAACAGAGCTAGATGCATATTTATTTTTAGTTATATGATATTTGGGCCATTCAAATTGAGTAAATAAAGTTCTATTCAGTAAGTGTATATTCGTCATTAGAAGAAATGTAGTCATATCTATACTCCCTCCAACAAACCTAAATAAATAGATTAAATATTTATATATATAAAAATTCAGTCACAAATACAGTATTATGTAAAGATAGAAGTGGGTATGCTGTAAGATGATGTTGGTATGGGCATCAAAATAATTTGAATATCTTATGTCCTCTCACATAAACAAAGATGGCAACTGAAACAGGAAAGGAAAAAAATCTACATACAGTTTTTTAATGTAAACAGTGGCACAATAAGCCCCAGAAGCTACAATAAGAGAGGGTATGGCCAATTACCAAGAGCAACAAGAGTCTCAGGAAAGAGTAGTTAGTTATACAGAAGAAATAAGAAGCAAGCCAGGCTTGGTGGCTCAGCCTGTAATCCCACGCTTTGGGAGGCTGAGGTGAGTGGATTGCCTGAGCCCGTGGGTTCGAGACCCGCCTGGGCAACTTGGCCAGACCTCATCTCTACAATAAATCAAAAATCAGTTGGGCGTGGTAACGCGTGCCTGTAATTCTGGCTACTGGGAAGGCTGAGGCGGAAGGATCGCCAGAGCCCAGTAGGTCGAGGCTGCAGTGGCCAGGAGCGGCCACTGCACTCCAGTCTGGGCGACAGAGTGAGACTCCAACTCAAAAAAAAAAAAAAAAAGAAAGAAATAAGAAGCAAAGGACAATCGACAACTGTCCAAAGAATCAACTTGGTGAGACCTCATCTCTACAGTAAATAAAAAAAAAATCAGCCGAGCATGGTAGCGCGTGCCTGTAATTCCGGCTACTGGGAAGGCTGAGGCGGAAGGATCGCCAGAGCCCAGCAGGTCGAGGCTGCGGTGGCCGGGAGCGGCCACTGCACTCCAGTCTGGGCGACAGAGTGAGACTCCAACTCAAAAAAATAAATAAAAATAAATAATAAATAAATAAAGTTAATAGATTTTTATTAAATGCACATGTGCAGGCACACATTTTAGATTCTCTTAAATACTGAAATATTGAACTGTGCAACCCAATTGTCAGCTTCTTCCTTTTAAGGTCCTTTTCCCCTATTGCTGTTTCTGGAAGGAGAGAGTCTGTGTTTGGTCTACAATGATGTTTTCAGGGGTGGATT
>CAUYQG010055365.1:0-32268 GCA_963574415.1 Tarsius wallacei | reverse complement strand
ACATGCATGTTTATTGCAGCATTATTCACAATAGCAAAAACATGGAATCAACCGTGCTGTCCATCGAAAGAGGACTAGATTTTAAAAAATGTCGTACACATACATGATGGAATATTACGCAGCCAAAAAGAAGGACAAAATTATGAACTTTGCAGCAACTTGGATGATCTATCACAGAAACAAAGAACCAAGTATCACATGTTCTCACTCATAAGCGGACCTTGAATAAGTATCAAAATTCTGTGAGAAAGTAATTGGCAGTAGCAGGAAACTGCCAGGGGAGGGCGGAGGCAGAATTGGCAGTAATGGGAAACTGCCAGGGGAGGGAGGCGCACACATTATCAACAAGGATACCTGCATAATGAACATTTGTATGCCTAACCCTGAATTGTATCCCACATATATTTAATTTTAATATGTTGGGTACAATTCAGGGTTAGATATACAAATGTTGAGAGGCTGAGGCGAGAGGTTTGCCTGAGTCTGGGAATTTGAGACCAGCCTGAGCAACTTGGTGAGACCTTGTCTCTACAATAAATCACAAAACTTGCTGGGTGTGGTGGCATGTGTCTGTAGTTCCAACTACTTGGAAGGCTGAGGTGGAAGGATCACCTAAGCCCAGCAGGTAGAGGGTGACAAGAGTGAGACTCCAGCTCAAAAAAAAATAAAAAATAAAATATATATATATATATATATATATATAAAATAGCCACTGAGAATTGGTGTAGTATAATAAAGAGCTATCTCAGTAAGGAAAGGGGTAAAGTTCCATGTGATTTATAAAATAACTGAACCATTAATATTGCTCATGTTGCATGTTGATAAACTACTGTCCTGGCTGCATTTCTCAGATTAACAAAAATTGAGCTGCAAACCATTAAAGAGATATAAATAACATTTCCAGCAAAAACCACTATTTCTTACTGGTTTGTTTTAGGGGCACTCAATTTACAATGCAGGATCTATCATTTCAGGAGGCAAACATTGCTTTAGAAAAGAAAGATACCCAATTATTTTGGGCTAAACGGTTAAGTCTCTAAATCTGTAAATTTTGCTAGATTAAAAAAATGTATAGCCTAGACAAAATATTATTTAGCATCTGTCGTCCTTTTCTTTTTTACAAAAAATATTTACTCTTATTGCTCATTTATGGCTCAATGCAAAATGAACAATCTGTTTGCAGTCCCACCACCTAAATCTTAAGAACAATCTAATCTTTCCACACATATAATCACAAGTCCGGCCTGTAATTGAAACATTTACTTATGTATAGCTTATTTGTGTTCTACGTTTACCTGTGGCTGGACCTCTGGAGGTAGAGTGAAGCAGATTTTTGCAAATTTAATTAATGGTGGTAAGATTGATATACTCAAGCTGAAACTCTTCATATTTCTATTTTTTTATTAACCCTTTGTCTCACCCCATTCACCATGCTTCAGGAAAGTTATTAAAAATTCATTCTTCACAATTTATAAAGTGGGAACTGATTTGGGGTATGAATTGATTAAAATTTAGTTACACATCGTCCATTTAATTATAGTTTCTCAGTTTGGGAAGAGAATGTAGTAACTATCTTGTTAATCTCAAAGATTATTGAACTGTTCCTACAGCAAAATGTCTAGACTAGGCTTGGATACCTCCAGTAACGGAGATTTCATTACCTCACAGGAAAACCCATTCTAGCTCTTGACAGGTCTGACTAAATGAAAATGTCTCCTTACAATGACTCAAAATCACTTGTCTTAAGCTTACATTCTGTGATTGCCATTCCAACTGTTGAGGCTATACCAAAACTTCCTCTTCCATATGACAAGCAGTTATATACCTAATGACACATAACCAAATTCACCAAAGTATTTTCTTCTCTGGGTGAGCATCTACTACATCTTAAGTTATTTCTCAACTGACTTGATTTAAAGACGCTTCGATATCCTGGTCATATATCAATATTTTTCTTAAAATGTCAGTTCTGCAACAGAATGTATTATTCCAGCTGTGGCCTGACACAGAATAGAGTTATTCTGTTACCTGTCATGTTTCAGGTATTCTGTTAATTTGGCCTAAGATTACATTTACCTCTGATAATCTCATCAGTTTATTGACTGTATTGACAACGTTGTCACATAACTTTTGTCATTGCTGAGCCATGCCTCTATCATTCTGTATCTATTTAGTTTGTTGGTTGTGATGACAGAAACTTACATTGAACATTATTTAATCTTAGCTTACAGGATCCCAGTCATTTCTGCGTTCTTTTAATAGACACTTTGCTCTTTTACTCTCATTTAGTCTACTTATCTCTGTCAGTTCTGTCACCTGTAGGTTTGATACATAGAACTATATTTCTTCATTCAGTTCATTGATTGATATATTAAACCTCAGCATGCCCTCTTGGTGGGCATCATTTCATAAATCAGTTTCTTTGGATAAGGTCATTCAACCAATTTCAAACCTGTAAATATCATATCATAGTTAGCAACATGAGTTGAAAGAGATCCTAGACATGATTCCAAAATCTGCTATATAATATATAATGTATAATATTTTAACTACCCTTGATAAATTATGCAGCACTCTATATTATGGTTTTCTTGCCTTTCTTTTTTTACTTTCTTATTATTTTTATTTTTGTATTATAAAGATGTGAGGTACAATTCAGGGTTAGGAATACAAATGGTCATTGTGTAGGTAAAGTTTGGGCCTCACTTTCGTCCCCACTTCACAAAGGCAATAATACTTCTACTTCGCAGTCTTGGATACAATTTGAATTGCATAGTGTGTTATGCTTAGTATAATACTTGGCACATAGTAAGTAGTCAATTAGTACTGGCTATTTTCATCATTGTGTTATTTTGGGAAATACTAGCTGTAATGGCAAACAACTCAAAGATTTCAGTGCTATATAGCAGTACAATATGGGTTGTTCTGGTTGGCAGATGATGGCTTTCTTCCATGTTGTGATTCAGGGACCAAGGATCTTCTCGTTTGGTAGCTCAATTATCCCTTAGAGTCTCAGTGTCTTCTTTATCTAGGAATAAAAAAATAAAAAAGAAGACAAAGAAGGTAGATCCACTGTATAACTAACATCATCATCACCTAAAAGTGAAATAAATTCCTTCAACTCACATTCCACTAGGGAGGACTCATCACACAGCCTTCCTAAACTTCAAGGAGGGCACAAAATTGTGGCCCCTGAATGGGCAGCCACTTCCCAACTTCCAGTGTTAACTTAATACTTGGTAAACGGAGCACACATTTGTGGTGGACAGTTTACCATCTCTGCCACATCTCTGGACAGTCACCACCATCATCATCATCAATATTTCCTCATTAAACCACATGTAGCTCATGCTCTATCTTTCCAGTAATATTTTGTAAGCAACTATGCAAAAGAAGTATCTAACATTACATTATGTCCTCTCTACATTCTTAGAGGTTTGGAGGAATCATAAAATTATTTCAAAATCCTAGAGGAAAGATTAGATATATCATCCAGACAACATGCCTAGAGTTGTCCTAAATTTTGACAGAGGATGCTGATACCCCATAGTCTGGTTGTACTGACTGGCAAAAGCATGACAATTTGGTCAATGGCACCTCCATATTATATATAGAAAGAACTTTATTTGATGTACAGTTAAACAAACACTTTTAATCCAAATTGTTAGTTTAAAATAATTTTCTAGATTTATTAGTTACTTTCTCTATCTTAGTACATACCTTTACTTGATATTTTTCATATATTAGGGTAGTAAAATACTCCCATGAATATCATTATAAGCCTTTATAATTATCAATTGTTTTGTTTTACACACACACACACACACACACGTCACACATAAACATATATACACATACATAAGTATATATGTAAAATTATATAGGATTTAGAAAGTTCAGAAATGTATATAGAAAAATATTTTTAAAAATTTCCCAATAATCCCCAGCTAGAAATAATTATAGTGAACATTCTGATGTGTTCCTGAAATTTTTTGCATTCATATGGAAGCATTATTATTAATAGCTATATTTGGTAAGTAAATGTGTCATTGTTTCTGTAGAAACAATGTTATTAGATGCATGTCAGTATAATTGTTTTTGCATATGCCAGAGTATACTATAATCTTAGTAAGCTCATTTCTTTTTTAGTTTTGGTTACAGTACTTATTTACTTTGCAGAGTTGTTTATTGAGGGCACTTATATTTTTAGGTGACATGAAGCTAGGCATGATTAATTATAAAGTATGAATTACAATGTACTTGATTGATTGATTGATTGACTTGGAATCTCACTCCATTGCTCAGGCTGGAGTGCAGTGGCATGCTCATGGCTACCAAGCCTCGACCTGCTCGGCTCAGGTGATCCTTCCACCTCAGCCTTCCAAGTGGTTGGAACTACAGACACACGTCACCACGCCTGACTAGTTTTTGTGATTTATTGTAGAGACGAGGTCTCACCAAGTTGCCCAGGCTGGTCTCAAACCCCTGGACCCAAGCAATCCTCTTGCCTTGGCCTCCCAAAGTACAGAGATTAAAGGCTGAGCCACTTCACCTGGCCTATTACAGTGTACTTTAGCTACACTAAAGGTATATGCTCAACATGTTTTTGCCTAGTTCTTGCAACATTATCACTATATTGTTTAGGTATAAACACTGACTGAACAATCTTAGGGATTGCTGTGCTATGGCCTTTACTAAGGGGACAGGGAGGACTTTAATTTCAGAGTAAGTTCTTCAGGTCTAGAGAACACATGGAATGGTTTGTGCACATGAAAAATTGATTTAAAAATAGGATTAAAGGCTAGCTGGATAAGGAATAAGATCACAAAGGATGAACATGTAACTGAGTAGTGTATTGTGCTAAGAGAAGAGATGGGAAAGGGGGTTGGCTCATTTGTTTGGCCTGGGTGTTAGCACATAAGGAAGTGAGAGAGCTGATGGCTAGATTCTGCATTTGACAGAATCCTCTCTTTCCCACATATTCATTGATTAGCTATTTCCTTCCCACTCAGCATGACTTTCCCAAGTCCAAGGCCTAAAACAGACATCCCTACGGTAGACAGAATTCTAAAGATATCCCCCCCCCCACCCCCAGATGTCTGTCCCTGGGTATTTAGTGAAACACCAATCTAGGTACTGCTAGGAAGATACTTTGCAGATGGAATTAAGGTTACTAATCAACTGACCTTAAAATAGGGAAATTAACCTGGATTATCTGGATGGGCCCCATGAGATCACGTGAGCCGGTAAAAGCAATAGAAAAAGGCAGAAGAGTCAGGGGAGGAGAGATGAGGCAGAGGGGAACTCAGGAAGGTTCACAGCTGGAAAGGACTTGGCTCACCATTACCTGCCTTAAAGCTGTAGGAAAGGGAGCAAGCAAGTAGCTCTAGACACTGAGAATAACCCCAGCCTACAACCTACAGGGAAATGGGAACCTCAGTCCCACAACTGCATTGAACTGAATTCTGTCAACAACCAGAATGAGCTTGGAAGCAGATCCTTTCCTAGAGCCTCCAGAAAAGAGCACAATTCTGCTTATACTTTGTTTCACCTTGTGAAACCTGCAGCAGAAAACAAGGAAAGCCACACTGTCCCTCATTTTCTGCTACACAACTGTGAGCTAGTAAATGGATATTGTTTCAAGGCAGTCAATTTTTTGTAAATTTGTTCCAGGAACAATAGAAAACCAAAACAATCTCAAACATATTTAAGTATAATTTTCTATGCCAAGTAACTCTTATTTTTGCTTGCATGCCTCCCTCTGCCTAATCATGCTTTTCCTTGTTCCTTAAGATAGCCTCTACTTTTTCTTCTAAATAACTGCCACCTCTTTCAGGAAGATTTCCTTGATATGTTTCAGTGTAATTTAGATGTTCATACTCTGTACTGCAATACTAACCTATGTATCCCTCTATCTTTGTGCTTATATATGGAAATTATTGATTTACTTGTCTGTATTCCTTCTCAGTCTTAAGTGCCTTTTGTTAAGAGTTGATATTTTGTCTGACTTTGCCTCTTCGGTGACTATTATAATACCTGGCACTGGTAGCCATGCAAAACATGATTTCTGAAACAGTGATTGAAGGAATAATGATTTTTCAGGCTAAGATCAGTGAGCTGAAGCAAAGTATTCAATCACAGAAATTGGATAAGGATTATTTTTTTGCCTGTTTATAGAAAAAATAGAGTGATGAAAAATTCCCAATATTGAGCTTTATTCTATAAATTATATCTCAGATTTGTGCCACCTGCTATTGCTTATCTTCTAGGAAGAGCTAGTCCATAAAAGCAGAAGAGACAGGCAAGTTATTAACAATAGCAAAACAAAGTAAGAAACCTCTGGAAAATGCATTAGTGCTAAAAAAAATAATTAAAAAGCGCCTTTTCATGAACTCATGTTTATGGTTGTGAATGTATGTCATATATATCTAATTTAGTCATGTTTTACTAGTTGATAAAATTATTTCTGGCTAACATGATACAAATATCTTAGTATTTCATCATGTGCCATAAATAACACTGATTTACTGATGCTTTATTCCTGAATCAGGTAGATAGTTTCTGCTCTGAAAAATCATGGATTTGTGGTCATTTGTTTAGTGGTTTGTCCACTTCTGTTTAATGTGATGCACAACAAAAAATAACCTTACCAGTTTAAGGTTAGAGATAAAGAAGTTTTTTTAGGCCTCCTGCCTAATCTCAGCTTACCTAAAATAAAAAAAAAATACATATAGAAATAAATAAAATATATATATAGGTTCCTACTTTCTTACAATGTTATTATTAGTGCCTTTTCTCACATGGCACCTACCACCCATTCTAACACAAAGCAGTACTTTTAAAACAGACCATCAGAATGTCCTGCAGCAATCTGAGACAGAAAGTAATACATTCCCAATAGGAATTCCTAAGGGCATTTCAGCAGGCAGAATGCAGAATGATCAGCAGATGATTTGGCTAGAACCTCCACTTTTGTGAAAAGGGCCTTTGAGAGTCCTGATAATGAGGTGTGGTTAGGATTTTGAAATCAGCTCTTATTAAAGATATGAGGGAAACCCTTTCAGAACCAACACTGACAACTGAGTAAAGGAACCCATTTTGACTTGCCTTCCCAGCAAGCCTCAATCTTAGTAATCAGAACATTGTTGCCCCCAGAGACTTAGGATGGGCAAACCAAGTAAGGTTAATCTAGAGAGAGCAGTATCCTTCATTCTACAACTTGCTTGTCTAATTGATAGCCAACTTTGAAACTTCTCCCTGAGCTGTTAAATGCACGGGAAAGATGCAGAGAGTGAGGCATGCATGTGTGAATTACTGCCAAACTTTCCATTTGTGGTGTCACACTTAACCAGTTTTCTTATGGAAATGGGTAGGTGAAGATGAAAATGATTTACTCCCACAATAGCCTATTTTTTGTGGGGAGCATATGTTTTAAAAATCTAGTAATATTCAGCTCTGCTCAGTTTCACATAATTTTCAGTTGCCACATTTTATATATCCTAGAAGACTGATTTTATTGTGTCTAATAGAAAGACTACCTTAGCATTCTTCACTTCATAATGACCCTGTGGAAGAAAACAAAAAGGAACAAAAGTTATGAATTTATTTTTTTAAAAACATTTTAGGCAATAATGGCACTATAAAAGCAAAATGAATTTAATCTCCACTCTCCCAAAGCATTGTGACTCTGTGCGTTAACATTTCCATTCAAGAGAGGACTATTTGGTAGTGGTTCCCTTGCGGACTGAAGCAGTTACCCTACCTTTAAGCAGTCCTAACTTACTCCTGGGGGTGATTTGAACAATGGGAGAACCTTGGGGTATGTATAATAAAATCCTATACTAAACCAGCAGTAATTTTATATTTAGGCATCCTTATTTAACTCTCAAGGCAGACAGGTTTTCCAGTACATATTAGTCTCTTGCACAGATGGACTCTCACTAGGAAGGCTTCTCAAAACTACTTAATGTATATGTGCTTTTTAATTGTAGCCAGACTTCTATTTGCATATTTATTTTTCCCAAATCAGTCTAATCCAGATGGACAAACGTAAATGGGAAAAATAATCAAGACCATCATGATATTTAAAATTTTTATCTATTGCTTTGAGCTATATGCTTGGCAAAACAAAATTCTTATTTTTCTATTTTTTGAAAGTATTTTATATGACTCCCTAAAAGAGCAGTTCTGACTATGTGTAGTTCACCATATTATGCCCTTTATAATGAATGCTGTAAGCCTGATATTCGCTTGTTAATTTAGTCATTTGTCAAGTATTTGAAACTTCCTGGAGAGCAACCGCCATATATTCTCAGTGCTTGGTACTCGCGATGTTTTTGAACTATTACTATGTGCTAAGGAAAGCGTAGGGAAATTCAGATAGAATAAGACGGGATCTCTAATCTGGAGGGACTCTTAGTCCAGTGGAGACAACAGGTCTGTTATATTTATACTGAGTCTTGAGTCATAAATAGAATTAAATCAAACAAAATGGTATTTCTTAGGCAAAACATTATGTCCTAATGTTTGAAGATTAATCACCTGCTGAAATAACCCCTTTTGATCATCAGTCTTTGCTTTTTTAGATGGCTGCTTCAGGTAAGGGGTATCAAATATTGAGCAGAGAGATTTCTGTAATATCCTACATGACTCACATGGAACACTTGCCAGTGATTTGCTTACCATTGATCTATCTATCTACTACCTCCAAGGAAGAATCGATACAGCTGACTTTCTATTTCAAGAAACAGTTGATGAAATTAAATCTTTTTTTCAGGTGACTCCGAGAAGGAATTAAGAATGAATGGATGAATTAAGAGAATCCAACCTGGTATTTGGAAGGGGAAGATGTACATAGAGCCATGTGTACATAAGGCATATTTGAAAGGGGGCTATAAAATACTGTAAAATCGTTGGAGACACCTTAATGAGGCAGGAAAGCAAAAACACAGGCCTTCAATATCACATTAAATTTTTCTGGCCAATGTGAACTACTAACATCTTTATATCTGTATTTGTCTATTGCTGATTTGCGTTCCTCTTTTGGGCCTGAAATTCTGTTTTCTCTTTCAAAGACTTTGGTCATCTTCCATTTGAACATCCGATAAGTGACTTTGGCTTTTCCTTTCTGCTTGCCCTTTGCTGCCAATCCTGATTCATTTTTCCTTATTGTTTTCCTGGTACTGGTTTCAGTCTTGCTACATCTTATTGCTTAATTGATTCAAGGGTCCCATAAAAGGATCTGAGAATATTGGCAGACTTTGGTTTCTAGAGCAAGTCAGCCCTAACTGTGCCATTCCTGGGGACCAAGGGACCAAGGAGTTCCTCATAAGTTACAGTTATTCTTGACTTATCATCAGAAGTCACTGAATGAATAGAAGGGACTAATGAACTTTAGTAACAAACTTTCTTGCTCCTGCTGTCCTGTGTTTTGTAGCGTTTTCCATCTCTGCTGTCCATTTTGCCCAAACATCATCTTCTCAATGAATCCTACCCTTTACACCCTGAGTACAATGGCAACCATCTCCTTCCTCTGCTTCCATCAGAACTCCCATCTGTCTTACCAGGCTCAATTTTTTCCCCATGTCACTTATTGCCTTGTAACAAACTATGTAACTTATTTATTATGTTTATTGCTTTTGTTTCTCTCATTAGAATGTAAACTCTGTATTTTTTGTTTATTTTCATTGATTTAGCAAAAAAAAATCAAGAAAAGTTCTTTGTTACATAAGGAATTTTTGTTTACTGATGCATAATAGATATATGTGTGATAATTTGATGCATTCAAATAATGTGTAGAGATCAAATCAGAGTAATTGTGATATCCATTACCTTAAATAAATCTCTTTTATTTATGCTAGGGACTTTTGAATTATTTTATTCTAGCTAGTTTGAAATGTACACTATTTTATTGTTAGCTATAGTCACCCTACTGATCCATCAAACACTAGGTCTTATTTCTTCTATTTAACTGTATATTTAATTCTTAATAAATATTTATTGGATAAAAGAATGAATGACTTCCATGCCCACTTCATTGTCATAATTAGGAACAGGCTTATTTTGCATTCTGAATACTTATGTCAAATCCATATTTGCTAGGACTCTTTCAATCAAGTGTTATTGCAGAAAATGACATTTCTCTGTTCCATATGAAAGGATTAGCTATCACAGTGAAAAAATACATAAAAATATGTGAAAATGACTTTGATAAGATAGAGATGCTAAAAGAATGTTAGATTTGCTTCTATACAATAGTATACTCTGGGAAATAAAAGTGTTTACCTTAGACTTATGTTATCATGAGTATGAATTTTATTAACTTGCTTGTAGTGTACAAAAGGAGATGATAGTATGCTACACCTGAAAGAAAAAAAAATATTACCTGGCAACTCCTCCTCTTCTGTGTAAAAGGGGGAAAAAGTGCAGAAACCTTAAATAGGCAAACAAAACCAATATTTTGCTATTCTTCAACACTTAAGGAAAGAACTCAGAAGCCCTGTAAAAATCAATTTGTTTGCATTACTAAACAAACAACATAGTAGTGATTTTAGAAAAAAGATTTTCTAGATCGTTTAAATTATTCCTTCTGAATTCTCAATAAGATGACTGAAATTTGTATGAAATTCTGAAGCTATCTGTTTTTATGTGAATAGCAGCCAAGCATGATTTTTTGACAAGTGTCACAGGCCTATGCCAAAGTTGATTAAATTGCTCAATTAAGTGAGCAGAAATAAAAAACAAGACCTGCTGTAGACCAAGTCACAGTGTGGGTTCAGACTGTAGAAATTTTCATCTAGGGATGTAATAATAATTAAAATGACCACTCAGAATAAGTAGTATAATAAAATGCATAACCCATTTTCATGAGAGCCTAATACTTTTTAACAGAATCCAAAATGCTAAGGTTTAGGAAAAAGAAACTTTGGCTTTGGAAAGTGCTTACATTTACATTAACTATTCTTATTTGTTGAATTTCTTTTGCTATTATTCCACATAGACATGAAACAAAAATACATTTTAGTATGTTTTCTCTTCAAACTGTGATTCTCAGTGAAAGGTGTATAGCAAATCATTTGTAGAACTTTGGACCTGGGTTCTACTTCTAGGTAAATAGGATCTGAATGCCCTAGGGTGAGGCTTAGCAACTGTGTGATAGGAAAGTTGCCAGGGTAATTCTGATGTCTGTTGGTGCTTTCTAGTTACCACAGAAAGAGAACCCACTTAGCTTTATATCTAGATAAATGGGATATGTGAACTACAGATGATCAAACACTCCCGAGGCTTAAAACTTTTTGAATTTACAATCCTGAAATCTTGAAATCTTGGAAAGGAAAAAAAAAAAAGCACTTCATAAAACATGTCTTGCCCTCATCCAGTTTATGGCGAAACCAGATCTGCACTGTTATGAGACTCTTCATGCTTTTTACTTATCCCAAGTATGAAGAGTCGTGTGTTCTGTCACGGAAACTTGAATGTGTTTTATTATGGATGTGTTATCTGATAAACCCTGTGTTTACTATATATACTATATGAATGTAACTGTGCACATAAAATTGTATATGTACTATTTCCCTTTTTAAAATCTGAAGAATTCTAAGTCTTAAAATGTATCTAGCCCCAATCAGTTTTGGATAAGCGATGGTAGAGTTGCAGTAATGACTTCAGTTGACATTTTGTTCTGTCCTACTCAAATGATTTGAGCATTGAATCTAAACTTTTTTTTTTTTGAGTTGGAGTCTCATTCTGTCGCCCAGACTGGAGTGCAGTGGCCGCTCCCGGCCACCGCAGCCTCGACCTGCTGGGCTCCAGCGATCCTTCCGCCTCTGCCTTCCAAGTAGCGGGAACTACAGGCGCGCGCCGCCACGCCCCGCTAATTTTTTTGATTTATTGTAGAGATGAGGTCTCGCTTGCCCAGGCGGGTCTCGAACCCGCGGGCTCAGGCAATCCACTCACCTCAGCCTCCCAAAGGCGTGGGATTACAGGCTGAGCCACCGAGCCCGGCTGAATCTAAACTCTTAAGGGCAGAGACTCTGAATGCTCTTCTTGTAAAATACTAACCTTACATATTGGATCCCTTAATATAGTATTTCATCCTGGCCTCACAACAATCATGTCAAAAAGTCAGGGCTCACCATTCCCATTATAAGGATGAGTCAAATGAGCTTTATGGAGGGATACAGAGTTGGTAATCCATGAGTACTTAGTAAGTTGAACATTGCTTTAAACTGAGTTGAATTAGCAAGTTAATCTTTTTTTCTGTAAATAATGCATCAGTGTTTCATGGTCAAAAAGCTTTAGAAAGGAAACTGTTTAATAAACATTTTGTAGAGTATATAAAGCTTTTCCAAGTTTCATAAGCAAATATAACAGTTTCAAGGGATACAATTTTTATCGATGTATTTATATTCAGAGTCAGCTTTAAGCATTAAGGTCAATGTATAGGGTAGGATTGATGCTATATTGGGATGCTGGAATTCTAAAAAAATAATTTTTCATATTCAATACAGAAATCACACTCATTTTTATAAGCCTACCTCTAGTAACACATACTCATAGAGTAATATACCGGTAATGTGGGAAGTGGGTTTGAGATAAAGGATGCAGGGAAGTCACATGTTACCCTCATTCCTTTTCCAGCAGTGAGATCTTCAACAGCAGAGCCAGTTGGTTACTTACAGCACCCACAGTCCACTGCACCTGAGGCTACCTGCTTCCTGCTCTGACTGCACTGTCTTTCAGCACCTATTCAATGTTCATTGCTTTTAGTCTTTGCACAAGGGAATTGCCATTTTCCAAATGGCTGTAGTGCTAAACTGCTCTGTGCAAATCATAAAACTTCTCAGTGTCTGCTTCACCATTTGTGATCTGAAGACTGTCAAACTGGTGTGATGATGGATGGTTTTGAGTACAAATGAATGAACTGATATCCAAGAGAGCTTTGAAATTATTGTGTATTCAATGCAGGTGGAGTATTGGTTGAATGCACTGAGTGAATAAGATAGGTTTTTATTAAAAACTTCTGAAAATAGAGAATAGTAGTTTAAAAATAAATGATTACTTTATTAAACATTGCTAATACTAATGAAGTAGATTCACACACTGGCTAAGAACTTGGACTTTGAAGTCAGTGATGGCTGCATTTAATCTGCATCCTGGCTCTATTCCACTGTGACCTTGAACCAACTACCAAGCCTCTCCAAGCTGCATACTTACATGTTCTTGTTTTATAAAACTGGGAACATAATAATGCCTAGATCATGGAGAAAATGTTAATTGGTTGTCATAAAGATACAAAGTGAAAACTTAATTATCCTTTCCCTGCTTCAGAAAAATAGAGGTATTTCTCAAGTGTAACCCGATTTAAAAACAAAACAGTCTATGAGATGTATTTGATTGTGCACCTTTGAAAATTATTAAATATCTTAATTCTTTCTAGACATTAATCAAAAAATTTATGATTCTGAATTCTGTGTTAAAACACCTTGTTTCCTACAATGCTAAAATCAGGGGATTAAAAAATGTATAGAAAAATTAAACTGTTGCTGGTAATATGTTGGCCTAGATAGCCAGAAGAAAGCAACAACAACTTTCCAGTTTAAAAAAACAAAAACAAAAACAAAACATTGGCTGTCTAATTTTTTAAAAAATCAGGCAGATAATACAAACAGCAATCTTGTCCAAACCATTATACACACATATATGTGTGTGTTTGTGTGTATATATATAATATATATATATTTTTTTACAAAAGTAAAGGATATTGTTAGAAACTAAAAATAAAGTGTAGCAAAGTGTGACTCAAACCCAGATAGGTTAGGAGGATAGTGACTGACCTGAGAGCATCTGTCAGTGCTAGTGACTTTGAGCTCTTGTTGTTTTACTCATGTGAGGAAAAGACAACAAAACCTGAGGGCCCAGATTATTTATGCTTTCGAATCAGAAACAACCAACATAAGGCCAGGAACCATGAATAGCAACGCTCTCAGTGAAAATGTCTTCTGAAAAACCTTGCCCTAAATAGGTACTTTGGAAATGTTGTTACCTTATCAAAGTTCCTAGAAAGAGAAAAAAGTCTTTCTTGAGAATTTATAACCATAATCTGTTCTTCAAGTAGATTGATGGTCCAAAGTCTCACTACCTGTAGGTTTATAAAACTCCAAATAAGAGTTTATTTTAGTGATCAAAGATTGAAAGTTTCATTAGGCTCTTCACAGAACCAAGCATAAATTCTCATAAATACATTAACAATCAGTCCTTAAAATATCTCCACAAATAAGATACTGACAAACATGACTGCATAATCAAAAATTACACAACCCACAAGGAAACAAATATGAAAAATAGCAGTAAAAACAATTAGTATAGCTAAGCCACACAGATTTTCATTTAGAATTATCTATATAGAGCATAAAATAAAATGTTAAAATAATATATTCAAATAAATGAAGAGGGAATTGAAATTATAAGTAAAGAATGAAAGACTGAGTAATTTGAGAATGACCTAAACAGAACTTTTAAGGATAAGAATTTTAAATGATTGAAGTGAAGAGTTCAGTTGTTGGGTTGAAGAGCATAATACACAAGGATAGAGAATTAGTAAAGTATAAAATGCTTCTGAAATATGTTTTTCTAGAGTGATGTACAGAGAAATGGAAATTCTCTAAAAGAAAATAAGAGACAAAGTGAAACATTCTAATGTGCATCTAATCAAAGTTCCAGAAGCTGAAAATAGAGAAGACTGGGGAGAAGCAATATTTGAAGAAAAAAAAAAAAGGTTAGAATTTTCCCTAAATTTGGAAAATGTGTGAATTTTCAGATTTAAGAATCACAATAAATTCAAAACAGGAGAGAAATTTCATGCCCAAACATATGAAAGTAAAACTATATATCATCAAAGGAAAAATAATCATGAAAGTATCACGAGAACAAAGCAAGTTGCCAGTAGAAAAAATGACAGATAGTTGATTTCTAACTGGCAACAATGGAAACTAGGAGAATTTTATCTTCCATGTGCTAAAAGAAAATTATCTTAGAATAATATACCCCCCAAAACTCTTGTAAGAACAAGTAGACATTTTCAGAAAAATAAGAGCAAACTTTATCCTTAACAGGCCCTCACTAGAGAATCTTTTCAAGGCAACATAACTAAGATAAAAGAAAAATAACCTTAAAAGGCTATCTGAGATGCAAGAAAGGATTTGTAAATGAAAAACTAAATATAAACAAACACGGACTATATTAAACAACTAGAATAATGCCTTTTTTTTTTGCCTTATCCTTTTTTTTTTTTAATTTTTAGATTCAAGGGGTACATGCGCAGGTTTGTTACATGGATGTATTGCATGATAGTGAGGTTTGGGCTTCTGTTGAGCACATCACCCAAGTAGTAAGCATGGTACCCAATGGGTAGTTTTTCAGTCCTTCCCCCACTTCCCTCCCACATTTAGGAGTTCCAGCGTCTGTTATTCCTATCCTTAAGATGTACCCAATATTAGCCGGGCTCAGTGGCTCAGCCTGTAATCCCGTGCTTTGGGAGGCTGAGGTGAATGGATTGCCTGAGCCTGCGGGTTCGAGACCTGCCTGGGCAAATTGGTGAGATCTCATCTCTACAACAAATCAAAAATTAGCTGGACGTGGTAGCGTGCGCCTGTAGGTCCAGATACTTGGAAGGTTGAGGCGGAAGGATCACCGGAGCCCAGCAGGTCAAGGCTGCAGTGGCCGGGAGCGGCAGCCACTGCACTCCAGTCTGGGTGACAGAGTGAAACTCCAACTCAAAAAAAAAAGTTGTACCCAATAGGACTTATTTCTTAAAACTAAACAAGTGTTAATAAAAACCAGATGAAATTGAAATTCTGGAAACATTTGCATATTAGTTGGGAGAGAGTTTTTAGAATTCAATCATTTTAGATTTTTTTGAATTTTGGGGAGTAGACTGGTGACATTGATTAATTAGATTTTGCTTCCTACAAATAGAAATAGAAAACATAACAACCAAACTACTAGAGAAAAAAATGAAACTCAAAAAAATCCTCAATCCAAAAGAAGGCAACATTTAAGAAAAAAAGAAAAATATTAGCAGTAGAGGCTATACAATGAAGTGGTAGAAATAAATTATGTGAGTAAGCACAATTAATGTAACACCTCTGTTAAAGAGCGAAGATTGTCTGATTTGCTTTAAGCCTTTACGTCTATATGCTATGAATTAGTTTTCTATTGCTGCATAACAAGTTACTATGAACTTAGCAGCATAAAACAAGACACATTTAATAGTTCACTGTTCTGTAGGTCAGAAGTCTGAGTAAGCTCCACTGAATTCTCTCCCTGGGTTCTCACAAATCTGAAGTCAAGTATGGGGCAGTCTGGACTCTTATCTGGAGGAGCTGGGGAATAATCTGATTCCCTCATGTAGCTTGTTGGTACAATTCAGTTTATTTTCCTTGTGGGACTGAGTTCCCTGTTTTTTTGCTGACTGCTAGCCCTGGCCACCCTGGGTCCTTTCAAATGTTCTCTTTCATGTCAGCAAAGGAGAACATCCTTGCATTGAATTCCTCTCAAGTTTATCTCTGACTTCTACTTTTAAGCTGCTCATATAATTAAATTAGGTTCACCCAATAATCTTCCTTTTACCATAGAAGATAACATAATCATGAGAGTGATAGCTCATCACAGATACAGGTTACATCCAGACCTAAAGAGGATGGGCTTTACAAGGGCAACTGGGAGTCATTGCCAGAATTCTGCCTAACACAATTCATTCTCAGAGTTATGCCTAAAATACAAGGAAACAGAAAATTTGAAAGTCAAAGACTGGCAAACATAAACCAGGAAAACAACATCTAAAACAAAATTAATGTAGTTACATTGATATATAGCAAAAACGACTTTTGAGAAGAAATAAAGTATTTTTAGGACTAAAGAGAGTTACTACATAATAAAGGTGTAATAATTTAAACTATTAGGTACCCTATAATATACTTTCAAAATATATAAAGAATAAATGGAGAGAATTAGATATTTGACAGATGTATCATCATAATGCTTATGATAGAAAAGAATAAAACAGTAAAGATGAATGAGGTAAGCATTTAGCTTTAAGAACTTAGAAAAAAACAAACAACAAACAGACAGGATAATCAATCAAAAATATTAGGAAGGAAATAAATATATGAGCAAAATTAATTAAAATAAAGGTACTATAAAGATTAAAATATCTAAAATTTGTTTTTGAAAAGCTAATAAAATTGCCAAATTTAAAATTAATCAAGATTAAAAGAAAAAAGTTACAAATAAACCATGTGAAAAATGAAAAATAAATTATCAATAGAGATGCAGTGAAGATCAAAGATATGAGTATAATTATATGCTCAGAAAAGCAAATCTCAGAAAAGTAAATAGAGATAAATCTCAGAAAAGTAAAATGAAAGCATCTTGAATATGTAGTTACAGCTGCTATATTAATAAAACAACATAAGAGGAAATAGTTTGATTAAAGCAGTTTTTACTAGGTGTAATTTTAAAACTATGTGCTAAAGCCAATATTTCACTTTTGTTCAAAATAAAAATATTTGGCTTTATTTTTAGACACTGAATGCTAAGTAGAATTTCTTTTTACAATGATACATATTGAGGTTGTTGCTTCTGAAGTTCTAAGCTTGCTATTATGAATGTCACTCACTCAGTCCATAGCATTATAATTATATCTGCTTTCAAGCAACAATGGAACATAGAAATAATGCTTGCTTAAACTTATAAGCCATGTTACTTGATACTTGCCTTACTTTGTAACTTCTCAAATTCTGAAAATGGTTATGGTTATGTCAGATGGTTGTCTTATCAGTCTTTTCTTGGGCTTGTGATTTACTAACATTGGGAACAAACATCAAACCAAATGAACTTTTTCTCCCCATTGGCCTATGGTTTTGGATCTATTACCATATAGCGTTGGCAGAACCATTTTCCTAACTGATATTATGCAAGCAATATGGCAGGCTACCTAGTGGTGCTGGGCCTGGGAGACTGAGTCAGCTCCTTTGGTTCCATCATTAGGACTAGCATGTAGTAGGCATTTCACTTTGAAAACTGTAGTGAGGGTCCTTAAAATGAGATTGATTTTCCCTTTGAGAAGATATTTGCTCTTTTTGTGTTCTAAGAACTCCTTGATGGATAATGGTTCTTATGATCACATTTCTGGAAACATTCTTTATTCTTCTTATTAGCCCTCCATTCACATATACAGTTTCAAAGTCATTATATTATGATATATTTTGCATAATCAATTTATCTAGTATTGGTCATTTATCTATGTTAGCAAAACAGAGAAGGTATGCATGCTGAAAGTTACTGATTTTTTCAAGCAAAAAATCATAAGTGTTTATCAATTTAATTATTGGGTAAATGTTATTTGATAACTTAGCTACCTATAAAGAACAGCATGTCAGAAGATGGTCTAAATATTTTTTCTGCTGGCTTCTTGCTCAGTAAAACCAGTAATCATTCTCATTTTTTCCATTTATTCTAGATTATGGTTCAATGTAGTAGAAAGCAAATTGTACTGGGGCACATATTTATTTTGTATTTGTTAACACACATTTTGAAACTCTGCAGAACTTGTCTGGAAAGGTACTCTTTGATTGTGTATATTTCTGTATTCAGGTGACTCAGGTGTCTTTTTCTAATTGCTTCCATATTCAGAGACATGCTCAATCTCCTTACTTAATAATAAAACAGTCCATGACTCATTGTAAATCAGTAGGGATCCAGCAATAAGGTGCAATACATCACAAAAGCAGTGCAGGCTATCATTGGAGATAATAAGTAGGTGCATTAATATTCATGCATTATGAAATCCTGGTTGTGCTTCTAAAAAGCTGTAGAATACATTTTAAGTTTAATGTTCACCAGTGAATGTTTTCCAGGGATTTTCAGATACTTCTTATAGCAATTTATTCAAGGCATCCCTAGGTGATTTAGGAAACTCATCCATGGTTTCCATTTACTTCGTTGTATACTCAGTATGCATAATACTTTCTGATTAGACCTTGACTTGTTCTTTGCCTCCATTGGAAGTACTGTTGTGTAAGACTGATCATCTGTGTGTCTGTGTTTATGGTGTGATGTGTATGATGGAGTAGGAAGGGCAGCAGAAGGGGGGAAAAACACATGCATCATCCTGTACAGTTCAGTATTTCCCTAGTGCCCAAGAAATGTAATGTAGACTTTGTCTTCATCTTACAGTGATCTAAGAGGGCGCACAAGAAAATTATACTATACTACAGTGGATGCAAAGTTACCGAGAAAGCAGGGCCACCGTATAAGTATGCTTATAGAGCCTGATTCCATAAGAAAAGTTAGGATCTCAAATAAGAAATGAGAAGAAAAATCACAAATATTCCACCTATCACAATGATGCAATGTTTGTTATTTTTATTAACACTCCATAAAACTAGGATGGATTCACACCCAAAATTTGTTTAGATGTTGAGAATGATGATGTCAGACTTACACCAAGAGAGCATAAAAAGATTTAGTCCCCACATGGTGAGGCTTTGTGGAGAGAACATGGTGGCTCCCAAGCAGATCTGAAAGTGACTTGAGAGAGCCAAGACAGAAAACCATGTTGGAGGTATGACATATAGTGGATGAAGCCAGAGTAAGAGTTTCCACATATGGTTTGAACTTCTTCCTGCTACCAAAGGAAGGAGCATCATAGTTTCCTTATTAGCTTTTCCAGGTATGGGGCAGAAAAAGGAGGAGGAGGGATGAGGCTTAAAAGTTGTAAGCAGTCAATTATATATATTTTTTAATAGAGTGAGTCTTCATACTAGTTATGATGATGTTGGGAGGAATTTGGGTTCGACAACTGCCTTGTGAATAAGGGCTTTATAACAGAAGCAGAGAAGAAATATAAAGAAATGAAGAAATATATGAAGAAATATAAGAACCCCACTGCTCACCCCTCCTCCTCTCTAATATAAGTTCCAACATTTCTTGGTTTGTGACCAGTGACTCAGAACTTGTGGTCAGTACTCATGTTATTCATAATTATAACCAGTTTTTACTCTTGATCTGGATATGTGAACATACTCTCATTTTGATGCTAACTTTGACTATCGGTACGTCAATATATTCCTTGGGGAGCAAAAGTCCTCAGACATTGTCTATTTTGACGAATTAAAGAAAATTCAGTTGCTTTCCTTCCTGAAAGACGCACCATAGAGATTTTCAAAGTACATACCAAATACTTGCTTATAGCTCCTTCTAAAGAATTTTTCTTGATGTGTACCAGTATATGACTACAGTATCAGTGAAGCTGAATAAAAGCGACATCAACCAATCAGGAAAATAATATGTCTGTGATGGGGCAATATTTCCCTAATTGTTTCAATTGACTTTCTTAAGTGAACAAGGAACTGAAAAAATATTGGCCATAATAAGTATACCAGGATCTTTATTCAAGTGTTTAGAGGATAATTACAGAAATCTATGGAAATCATATGTTGCTGTTGTCATATTTTCCTGTAGTTTTCATAAGATGGGAGATATTACCAAATTGAAACGGACTTACTACTATCTTTAAGAGGATAAATGAAAACTTTACATACTAAATGCTATTACAGGATACATGGCATTTCATTTCTAAATACTTTTCATGTTTCATTCATGCCATAAATATAGGTAGCCAGATAAACTAACTAAATATTTAGGTTACCAAATATGTTGAGTATAAAACAAAGCCTTTCTTTAAAATCACCTCTCAAGTTGAAGCTGTCTTATGTTCAAATGTCTGCAAAATCTCATATTACCTTTCATTATTTTATCTTGAGCAAGGTTGTATTTGGGGGAGACATTAATCAAACACATTGTTAATTGAAGATGATTTTGAATGTCATTTAGGTCATCTGATTAATACTGTTTTAAAAAACAGTATTAATCTATTACAGATGTACTAATTATTTCTGTTGGTATAGCCTCAAAATTGCCAAAAAAAAAGTGTCATTGTAAATAAGTCTCTTAGTGATCACTTTAAATAGCAATATCCAATTTTTGTTTTACAATAGGGGGTTTTGACAAACAACCAAAAGAACACAGAGAACAAGAATCAAACACTAACTTTAAATTAAGTAAGACCAAGTTATGTGTCTAACTCTGAAGCACAGTCTGTAATGGAGGGTTGCAAATGCAGTGATAGTCAACTATGTTTCAAGACAATGCTAAAAGGAGACATGCTGGTTACTGATCAAAGGCAAAGTTGTTCAAGGACAGGTATCCAAGGTAGGTGACACACTGTAAAAGACCTAGAACAATGGGGATAATGTGTGCTGTCTGAGAATGGGTCCTACCACTCCTCAACATGACCCTCTTGCAAAAACCAAGTCCAGGAAAAACTCTTATCATTCAGATGGCAATCAATTTCAAATGAGCCGGCATGAGTTGCCTATTATTTCTAAGGATAAAGAGGAAGACCCTCCACCAAAAAAATGTTACTGCAGATCAGAGGAAAATGTTGACCAAAAATACTATAGTGAATTATTTTTAAAAATGAAGTAATTGTCTTTATAAAATAAGGTTTCAAAGCAATGATAGAAGAATTCATAGATGATGGTGTGAGACAATAGAAGATGAAACAAGAGATGGTAGATTCAGGAAAGAAATATGGAAAAGAGAAAATCAGAGAGATAAAGGTCAAATTGGAATCTCCACAAACATTAGTTGACATACTCCCAAATCCTCAGTATGGGTCCTGAGTAAGCAAAATCAAAAGTTAAAAAGAAGTATAGATGTAAAAAACAGAGAAAACCATCACATATATAGCCCTTTTCCCTAAGGAATAGACTAAAGTAATGAAAAAGAAAAGTAATAGTTTAGGCTAAGATTCCAAAAAGACTGAATAGAATAAAGAAAAACTTGAGCTATTGTATTGAAAGCACAAATCATTCCTAGAAAAATGATAAATAGCAATCAATAATCTTGGCAAAATTATTATATTAAAAATGCAAAAAGAATAATTTACAAAACCAGTTCACCTGTAAAGATGGAAAAAAAAATCCAGGTTTAGTTTTCTCACTTTTTCTTGGCATTAACAGTGTTAAGACAGTAAAGCAATGCCTTTAATTCCTAAGGGGAAAAAATGACCCAATAATTTTATACTCAGCCTAATTTTTTGAACAAGTACAAAGAAAATAAACAACTTGATTGTAGGCTACATTGTTCTTATACCAATTTAATTGTAGGACCAAGTTTAAAAGAAATGCATGGCTTCTGATTATAAAGTAGAAAGTAGAAATTTTCTGAAATTCTAAGAACATAAAAATATATATGCTGTAAGAAAGTATAACATTTATATTTTCTCATTTAAAACACATTTTTTTCTTTTTTTGTTTTCTTTATTTTTAAATTTTATCTTCGAGAAGTACATGTACAGATTTGTTACATAAGTATATTGCGTGGTGATGAGGTTTGGGCTTCTATTAAGGCTGTCACCCAAATAGTGAACATGATACCCAATAGGTAGTTTTTCCACCCTTGCCCCACTTCCTCCTTCCCCATTTTAGGAGTCTCCAGTGTTTGTTTTTCCAATTCTTATGCCCTTATCTACCTAATGTTTAGCTCCCACTTTTAAGTGAGAGCGTGCAGTATTTGATTCTATGTCTCTATGTTAATTTGCTTAGAATAATGGCCTCCAGCTGCATCCATGTTGCTGCAAATGATATTATTTCATTCTTTTTTATGACTGTGTAGTATTTCATGGTATATATGTACCAGATTCTCTTTATCCAGTTTGCTGTTGATGGGCACCTAACTTGGTTCCATATTTTTGCTATTTTGAATTGTGTTGCAATAAACATACAAGTGCAGGTGTCTTTTTGGAAAGAATGATTTATGCTCCTTTGGGTATATACCCAAGAATGGCATGGCTGGGTCGAATGGTAAATGTAGATGAGGGAAAAATATCATTTAAAGGGGATAAAATTGGAATATGAGATATTCAGAGAGTCAAAAACTTTAATTGGAAAAATAATACAATGGGGGGTAAACCTCATCAACAAGGGTAACTGCATAATGAACATTTGTATACCTAACCCTGAATTGTATCCCAAATCTTTAAAATAAAAGAATTAAAAGTTAAAAAAGTAGGATACTAAACCAATATAAATAGAAAAAAAGGAAAAATAATATAATAAAGCAGGTTGGTGGTGGGAAGAAGATCAAGAGAAAGAAAGCAGTAATAAAAAATCTTGTCAATGCTCATAGCAAGGTGTAAATAAAATCTAGGGAAATAATAAATACATACCTCAAATTAAGTTTAATTACAAAGGTGATAATTGAAACAAAACAGAAACCTTTTATATTTCAGAAGAATGCACATAAAAGGTTATGATGGAAGACAAAAAAATAGTAAACCATCTGAATAGCTTTATATGTACTGACATAGGATGATGTCAAGATATATTGTTAAAGAGAAAGCAGAAAAATAGCATGCTATCACTTAAATAAAAGTTTATCTGCATGTTCATTAATATTTTTAATGTATATGCTTGCTTATTGGTAGAATAGCACTTGTTTCTCTTAAATGATCACTAAATAGTGCCTACCTCAAGAGTGGCACTACATGACTATAATTATTGTTATAATTTATATCTCTAATCAATCAATATTTTACATTAATATAACATTCTCAGCATAAAAACATACCAAATATGACTATAAATATTATATATGTAGTACATGCATGTGAATAGTTTATAATCAGGCTAAGAAGATAAGATTGGCAAAATCAGAGAATGACGCATGATACAATTTAATGATCAGCTATGTTCCACAAATTTTCTGTGAGGCCTTCTTAGATTATTACAGCCTTCAGTGCCTCCCCTTCTCTTCAATTTTTAGCAGCAATCACAGACTGTATCATATTTTAACATTATATTATGTATGTATTATTTTCTAGTAGTTTAGTATATAATAGTCTTGTTTTTACAGAAAAGATTAGACTCATTGTCAAGCCCTTTGACTGTAAATCCATCTGCCTAAGGCAATACTGATGAAGCTAAATGATTGAAGTCCCAGATATGAACAATAACACATCAATAATTATATATCACCTGCTAAGATATGTTGTGTGCTCACAGATGATTAATAAGAAACTGATGCACAAAGAGGTTAATTACCTTGCCCTAAATTAAAAACTAGTCAGAGGCAAGGCTAGGATTAGAATCCAGGCAGGCTGGCTCTAGAACTGGTGCATGTAATAGCACATTAGGTGTGTGACCTTGCTCTGTTATTTAACCTCACTGACTTTTACTCCATTGGTAGGGAGTAAAAAAAATAACTTATTTTATAAAGTTACTGTGACAACTAATAAGAAAGATACAAGTAAGAGCTTTGTAATCCATGATACTCTATAGCAAATGCGAAGTGCGGCTGTCATTACTGCTGTTTTCATGTTGTCATTGTTGCCCTGCATCATATACAATCACCTCATAGAGGAGCAAAGATTTCACTCAGATTCCTGTAGAGATAAATTGTTTTTACAATCATTTATTGACTTTTACACCTCAAAATGAATGTTTTTGCTCAGATTGCTCAATATCCATGTCCTAAAATAGCTTATATTTTACTGAGAAAGACTGTCTGACAAGACATGAGATGATAAGTGCCACAGTGAGGTCTGAGTTCTGTGCAGAGACCTAGTAGAGAGGAAAGGAAAAGGAAGGATTGTGAGACTCAAAGAGTTAAACACATTTCCCCTAGCCTAGAGAGAAAGACCTGCAATTTCAAATTCTAATATCTTCCTGTAGGAGAAACAGCAACAGGTTTTTGTATTTATGCTACACAGCAATCTTGTTGCATTGTCTTTAGTTTCCCTTTCCTGCATCTTTTCCCCAAAAGACTGTCCTTGACCAACACCACAAATGAATTTGATTTCTCTAATGCAGAAGGTAATTGGATTTTTCTTTATTGAATACATCCCTTTAATGACTATCTCTGCTTCTGCCAATTTAGCTGCAAGTGACCTGACATTGATCTGATGCTATGATTTAAAATAAAGAGTTGGAGCTAGAGGTGACAAAGATCAGCTGCCTAGCATCAGAAAAAACGTTTTTTGCCTCATCTTGCCATTTTTTACGAGAAAGTGCTTTATCCTTGAATGTCATTTGCTCAAAATATGCTGCTGAAATAATTGGTCATACAGCAGCAGATTGTCTCCTTCTAGAAAATACAATAAGTATTTCCCAGAAAGTGCCCTGAAGAAAACATTGCAAGTTAAATAAAACCCACCCAGTAACATTCTGTTCTTTAAAAATATTTATTACCACACAGACTCTCTCTGGAACAGGATAAATATTACTGAAGATAAATAGTTAAATCTTTAAAAATCTGGTGAAACATGAAATCTTTATTTAAGTGTTTATTTACATAACCTTGAGGTTTTGTTAAAATATTTGACACTGGCACTGTTATTCAAGAAGGTTAAGAGAAACAATAGCTGAAATTGTTGTATTTGGAAAAATAGTAATTCTGTTCTCGAGGGAAGTTATGATATAAAACTCTTTTACACCCAAGAATATATGGGATTTATATTTCTCTATTGTCACCTTTATTCATTTTCTAAGCAACAATGTAATTCACTTGATTCATGGTTTTTATTCTATTGTCTTCCCTTTGCTCAATTTGATAAGTATCACGAATCATTTTTGATGGAAAATACAATCCATGGGTATTAGCTTAAGTGAGAAAATAAGACCCTGTAATTTTAAAGGATCAGGGAAAAAATAGATAAGAAAATCATCAATGAACTAGTTTCCTTTTAAAAATAAGTAAACAGGTGTTTTTTCCTTTTTGAATTTTTAGTATTAGTTGCATTCACATTTATAAAGTAATGGACAATTTAAAGAAATGAACTGAGAATTTAAATTAAAACCACTTATGATTGCTGAATCTTTTTACTACACAAAGTTATTATAGACCCTGAGTTACACAGGACTGATATAAATCTTAGTATTACTCAATAAAGGGAGGTGGGCTAACCGTGGTTCTCATCAACCAAGAGAATTTTGGGAACTCTACTCCTAGAAATGACAGAGAGAAAGAAAAAAAAAGAATTAAGATCAGATCTTGGAGCCTGAGTTCCTTATCCACTCTTCTGATTACATCACCTAAGTGAGCATGTGAAGCATTGATATGCCAATGAATGTTTCCAGAGAAGGTTTCTTAGACACTCTTCTTGAGAATTTATGTGCCTTCCACTGAAAGTCCAATACTATTGAAAAGGTCACAGATCCAGAAGGACTCCCCACTGGATCACATCTTTCATCATAAATGATTAAATCTCACCCATTCCAGGGCCATTATTGAATGTTACACTTAAATGCAATGTTAAAACTTTAAGGGCAAGAGAAAAATATATTTTAATGGACAATGAAAATTCTTCCATATTCAGTGCAGTAAAACTCATTTCATATTTATTTTCTTAATTTTGAATGTATCTTATGTTTGGATTTAAATATCATTAATTAGAATATTAACTAATGGAATGTGTTCTCTTCTTTTGAAGGGAAGGTAGATTTTTCTGGAAAAAAAGGAGTGTGTGTGTGTGTGTGTGTGTGTAAAGAAGGAAATTCATTTCCCACCCTCATCAGATTTTTAAAATATCTTTGCAATAGTTTACCTATTTATGTTACTTTGAACATTTGCTGAAACCGTGAATGTGTGGTGTGGCTAATGAGCAATTTGCTTTGTTAATGGGTCTTTAAAAACAAGCATTTATATCCTAGTTCACTTTGTCATTTTTTTCTTTGAGCAAATATTTTGGTCTACTATATAAAAGGTTCTTAGACATTAGAAGGAATACAAAAATCTTCACCTTTAAGGATTTTTAAGCTGAGTGGAGAGTGAAAACAAGTATACATAATTAAGCAAAATAGAAGGTGGAAAATGCTATGTGACATAAGAAGGATGGGTCAAGGAGTACTACAAGTTCTCCACAAGTCAGAGAGAACAGTGAAGACATTGCAATGATAACGCGACCTTACTTGGGCCTCAGAAAATGGGCAGAATCTGTTCATGTGAGAAAAAAATATTTTTGGACAGAGGTATAGACTTGTGGATTCTCACAATTCTAATGCTAGCTAATTGTAGTGAATATGTCAAAACTGGGTACAAGTACTTTATCACACATATAGTTAAAGGAAAAAAGGAAGGCAAAAAAGAGAAGATAATAATTTGAATAATATATAATTTATCAATGATATAGCCTAAAAGCAAGACACATCAGGAAGGCTTTAGGAGTTTCTGATTTAGACAAATTTTAAAAATATATATATTATGTACTATATATAATACATATATATTTTATGTATTATACATATTTTGTTTCTATGGAGATGTTCATATTTAAAAGTACCTTTTATATGAGGTAATTTTAATTAATATTTAAACAATGGTCTCAATATCTGACATGTTAAATGATTTTAAATGTGCTCATTCAGTATGTAAAGTTAAGTAAGCTATTAAAGTTTTTAATCCAATGAAGAATATTCTTTTAATTTTCATCTCTGCATATATTATGTTACAATATGTACATAGTCTATTCTCAGTAGACTATAAATTATAGGCTTATATTTAAATCTGAATTTAAGATTTTTGAAAGTACTAAGTAAGTTCCTTTTATTCCTTCAGGTCACTGATATGATGCTTCAGGACAAACCCTATCCTGATTGGGGAAAATCCGCAAGAGCTTTCTGGAAAAGAGGAAATGTTAGGATCATTTTATTCTGGTAGGAAATGATTTTGTTTATTTATTTCTGCCTTGCCTTATTCACTAAAGGACTTGAGCTGGATGTATTTTTCCTTAGATATATAAAATTCTATCTGGACAGACATTTTTAGTGGCTGGTATCCTCCATTTAAACCATTCTCATAATTATTTTATGAATTAATTTCTTACATATTGTTGCATATTCACACTCATAAAAGAAGAATTTTGCTTATATAGTGACACACTTACAATTTGATCAGAGGTAAGTAGGTTTTTGACTCAGCAAAAACAAGCTGTAATTTTTATCAGTAAAATCTGATATATAAAACTGTCCCCTGTAACTACTAAATTGCCTAGTATATGTGACAGGATATGATTTTGCTGAGAAGAAGTAGTACAGAAAAGGAAGCTCTCTAAAAATCACATCTGACTTATTGGCATTTCTTCTTTATGTAGTTTTCTTTAGCTCTCCAATTATTGCTGTTAAAAAACAATCCATGCCTTATAGAACTTTGTTTTTGGTGGAGTCACCACTATTTATGTGTACCTGAGCTAGTTTAAACAGAATAGATAAGAATGGGGAGACAGCAGGAAAGGCACTTTCATCTGACTGTGGAGCACTGCTCAAGTACAGTGATTTGACATAATATGTGAAAAGTTGTGCACACTGACACTCAGAAATGTTGTACAGTAGTCCCCCTTTATCCATGGTTTTGCTTTCTGTTGTTCCAGTAAACCTCAGTCAATCACAGTCCAAAAATATCAAATGGAATATTCCAGAAATGATCAATTCATGAGTTTTAAATTGTATAGTATTCTGAGTAGCATGATGAAATCTTGTGTCCTTCCAGACTTGAATCATTCCTTGTCCAATGTTTCCATGCTGTCTGTCCTCCTTGCTCCTTAGACACTTAGTAGCTGTCTTGGTTATCAGATCGACTGTTGAGGCATCGCAGTGTTTGTGTTCAAGTAACCATTACTTTACTTTCGAATAACCCCAAAGCGCGAGAGTTGTGATGCTGGCAATTTGAATGTGCCAAAGAGGAGCCAGGGTGCTCCCTTTAAGTGAAAAGGAAACAGTTCTTTAGTCACTAAGGAAAGAAAATAAATTATATCCTGAGATCTATGTATTGTATGTTAAGATCTGTGATAAGAATGAATCTTCTATCTGTGAAACTGTAAAGAAAGAAAAAGAAACTCGACATAGCTTATTTAGAGTTTGGTACTATCCATGATTTCAGGCATTCACTGGGGGTCTTGGAACATAACCCCTTCAGATAAGGGAAGGGCTACTGTAATTGGTGATGACATGTGCTGATATATTTCATTCTGTACACCTACCTTTTGGAATAAAAGGGAAAAAAATGTTTGTTCTTGGATTTAATTCTGGGGGTTGATTTTATTTAACGCAAAAGCTACAAAACAAAAATCACAGTTTGAGAAAAATGCACACTCTACATTATCTTTTTTGCTTTATCACTGTAATTAAATGTTGCTAGAGATAAATGACATTTTGTACTCAATTTTTATCAGGTAAACAAAAGTTGATTTTTCAATAACGTTGTGAAAATGAATATGATTTTTTAGGTGTGTGTTCATACCTTGTTTCCATGAGTCAAGTGTGGCCTGTTTTTATGATATTATTTAATCTTTATATTTTTTCCCGTTTGTAAGTTCTCCATATAGCTTGTCTGAATAATGTACAATCTAATAATTACAGCAAGTATTTGTTGAGGTTATGTTTTGTTCCAGGCACTAGACTAAGGATTTTACAACCTATATATTTGCTTTTTATTTATGACAACCTTATAAAGTAGGTACTATTACTACAGGTAAAGGTCTCTGACTCCAGAGCCCTGGTTCTTTATCATTACACTAGACTGCTTCTGGGAGTGTGCAAATTTACAAATAATTATCTTTAATTTTTCTTTAGGCTATAGTACTGAAGAAAACCATAACATTCTGGGGGAATTCCTTGCCCTACAGAATTCTCTATAGGAGTTTTAAGAAGCACAATTGGAGAGGAGATAGATTCTAATATCAAAAGTGTTTATGAACTATCTCTCTTAAAACAATATCAGTGTAATATGTTTATTCACTTTTTGTATTAGTATAGCTCCAAAGGCATTAATGATGACTGTTTTCTATCAGCTATTGAGGTTTTATATATATTTAAAGGAGAACCATGCATATAGTAATCTGAAGGCCCCTATGATTGCTGTCAGTAGCTACTCTTAACCACAATTGTTTCAGAGGAGAGGAATTTCATGCTAGATTTTTCCTGAAATATCTTAGTACATTTTTCCTTAAACATTATTATTCGGGTCTATATGTTGCCAATCTCTTTTGTATAAATGGATTTATTTTTGGCACATGTGATATCATAGCCCAGTGGTTAATCTAATAAGTAGTTTATATGTTGTAAAATATAATAATTTAGTCATTGGCAAATAGATAATATTCTTTTTTTTCCCCCTTCTTTGAAAAACTTGCTCATGGCAGTTCTTTCTGCCATGAATTTTCTTTTTCTTTTTTTTTTTTTTAATTATTCAGTATTAGGTATACAAACATTGATTATACAGGTATCCTTGTTAATGAGTTGTGCCCCTACCTCCCCTAGCAGTTTCCCTCAACTGCCAATCCCACCCACCCCCGAAAGTTTCCCACTACTGCCAATCCCTTTCTTACAGTATTATAATTGTTCAAGTTCTGCTTATGAGTGAGAACAAACGGTACTCTGTTCTTTGGTTCTGTGATAGATCACTGAGTATGATTGACTCTAAATCCATCCAAGTTGCTGTGAAGTCCATATGTTTGTCCTTTTTTATGGCTGTGTAATATTCCATTGTGTATATATAACACATTTTTTTAATCCATTCCAGCTTTGATGGGCAGCATGGTTGGTTCCATGTTTTTGCTATTGTGAATAGAGCTCCAACAAACACGCGTGTGCAGGTATAAAAAGTCTATTTTATAGTAAAGTGTAGAATATCACATGTGACTTACTAAATACTGTGATGAGAATGAAAAACAGGATGGTTGCATGGGAGTCTGAAGTGTGGCTTCCACTGAATACAAATGCTTCCCACACCACAGGAAAGTCAAACCATTGTAAACCAGGAACTGCAGCTATGTGCTTTTAAATAAAAATTATAAAATGGAACCATATTGTGTGCACTGCTCCATACCTTTCTACTTGTCTCTTCTTTATCAGTATATGTATGTGGCCATCTGTGAAGGTAGCATGAGCTGTTGTAACATATAGGCCCACACTCAGTGGCTGGATGCAATAGAAGTCGATTTGCAACTTTCATGAAATTTGGAACAGGTGCTCCTGACAGGCAGGCAGCTCTCCTCCAAACAGGGAAGCTCCTTCTCTCCTGTTGCTTCATCAAGAGACCACTTCAAGGCCTCTGCTCATTGGCACCAAGATGGAGCAGGAGATGTCGGTGTCAGAACATGGAGTGTCAGTTGGGTGTTTTCCTAGGAGCAGACTTAATATTGAGGAGACCATGTTGCTGCAGTCCATCGGTTAGAACTAACCACATGACTTCTCCCAACTGCAAAGGCAGCTGGAAAATGTGGCCTAGCTCCATGCCCAGGAAGAAAGAGAAGATGGATTAGCAGGGCAGCTAGCAGTCGGCAACAGTCTGCCTCTCTGGTAACCAAACATTCGGTCCATCCGTGAAGATGGAGCAGATGTGACTTATTTTTTTGGTCAAAAGAGTTTTCTGTGTGTCATCCAGTCACTGTAATCAACGTAAAGAAAGGAAAATGTGCACAGCACTCTTTATTAACTCTGGATAGGGTTCTCTGCTGCTCAGCAATCTATCAATTAAAAAGAGGAGTCATTTGCATTCGCTCACTCTCTCGCCATATTCAGTAAAGGAATTAGGATAGGGTAGCCATAATAAAAAATGGTTTAAGGCTCTAACATTGAAAAACTGCCTTTAGATTGGGTTGATGATGTCTTTGGCAATATGGATTTTACAAAACTGTAGTAGGTTTCTGATCTATTTGTCTCTAATCAGTTCTACATGTCTCTAAACACATTGAAAATTCTTCCCAGCCGGGCTCGGTGGCTCAGCCTGTAATCTCACGCTTTGGGAGGCTGAGGTGAGTGGATTGCCTGAGCCCGCAGGTTCGAGACCCACTTGGGCAACTTGGCGAGACCTCATCTCTACAATAAATCAAAAATTAGCCGGGCGTGGTAGCGCGCGCCTGTAGTTCCAGCTACTCGGAAGGCTGAGGCGGAAGGATCGCCGGAGCCCAGCAGGTCGAGGCTGCGGTGGCCGGGAGCGCCCACTGCACTCCAGTCTGGGCGACGGAGTGAGACTCCAACTCAATAAATAAATAAATAAATAAATAAATAAAAATAAAAACGAGATATAATGTAGTCTGGTTCCTGTGTGCATTGCTCGAGCAATTCCAGTGGAAGGGCCTATTGTACAGATGGGGAAACTGACGAAGTCCTGAGATCAAGATCACAATTTGGAGTTCCAGTTGGTGGC
>CAUYQG010055361.1:0-16803 GCA_963574415.1 Tarsius wallacei | reverse complement strand
CCTGGAAATGACAATACAGAAATTCATATGGAAACATAAATGACCACAAATAGCCAAAACAATCCTTAGCAAAAGAAACAAAGCAGGAGGTATCACACTTCCAGACTTCAAACTTTACTATAAGGCTACAGTAATCAAAACAGCTTGGTATTGGTACAAGAACAGGCATATAGACCAATGGAACAGGATAGAGATTCCAGAAGCAAAGCCTCAATTCCTCAACCAACTCATCTTTGACAAAGCCTCCAACAACAATCACTTGGGAGAGAAGAACCTGTTCAGTAAATGGAGCTGGGAAAACTGGTTGACCACATGCAGAAGATTGAAACAGGACCCCTACCTATCACCATACACAAAAATTAACTCTAAATGAATCAAAGACCTAAACGTAAAGCCTCAAACTATAAGAATCTTAAAAAACGCAGGAGACACCTTTATGGAAATTGGAACTGGGTACCAATTCCTATTCAGAACCCTAAAGGCCAATACCTTAAGAAATAAGATAGACAAGTGGGACCTCATCAAATTAACAAGCTTCTACAAAGCAAAAAAAAAAAAAAAACATCAAGAGAGTTGGGAGATAGCCCACAGAATGGGAAAAAATATCTGTCAACTGTATATCTGACAAAGGCCTAACATCTAGGATCTACAAGGAACTCAAACATTCCGAAAGGAAAAAACAAACAGCCCCTTTAAAAAGTGGGCAAAAGACATGAATAGACATTTCTCAAAAGAAGATATGTGGGCAGCCAATCGACACATGAAAAAGTGCTCAGCCTCACTCATCATCAGAGAAATGCAAATCAAAACCACATTGAGATTCCACCTAACCCCTTTAAGAATGGCCATCACTAATAAAACAAACAATGACAGATGCTGGCGAGGATGTGGAGAAAAAGGAATGCTTCTACACTGCTGGTGGGAATGCAGACTAGTACAACCTCTTTGGAAGACAGTGTGGTGATTTCTGAAAGAACTAGAAATGGACCTTCCATATGACCCAGCAATTCCCCTATTGGGAATATACCCAGAAGAACTCAAATTATTCTACGAAAAAGATACCTGCACACATATGTTTGTTGCAGCTCTATCCACAATAGCAAAAACATGGAACCAACTGTATTGCCCATCAAAGCTGGACTGGATTAAAAAAATGTGGTACATATACACAATGGAATATTATGCAGCCATAAAGGACAAATATATGGACTTTGCAGCAACTTGGATGGATCTGGAGTCAATTATACTCAGTGATTTATCACAGAAACAAAGAACTGAGTTCCACATGTTCTCACTCATAAGCTGACCTTGAACAATTACAATGCTATAATAAAGTGATTGGCAGTAGTGGAAACTGTCAGGGGAGGGGGGTGGGTTTGGCAGTTGAGGGAAACTGCTAGAGGAGGGAGGGGCATACCTCATCAACAAGGGTACCTGCATGATCAATGTTTATATTCCTAACCCTGAATTGTACCCCACATCTTTATAATAAATTTTTAAGAATTTTAAAAAATTTTTTAAAAGGAAAAAAATTTTAAAAAATAAAAATGTCTATTCGTACACATCCTTTGCTCACTTTTTAATGGAGTTATTTGGGGACTGAGTTGTTCCTTGTAACTTCTGGATATCAGTCCCCTGTTGAATGCATAGTTTGCAAATATTTCCTCTCATTCTGAAGGTTGTCTGCTCATTTCTTTTGTTGTGCAGATTTTTAGTTTAAGTCCCATTTGTCTATTTTAATTTTTGTTGCTTGTGCTGTTGGTGTCTTAATCATGAATTATTTGCCTGGACCAATGTCCAGAGTTTTTTCCCTACATTTTCTTCTAGTATTTTTATAGCTTCAGGTCTTACACTTAAGTTTTTAATTAATTCATCATAAGTTGATTTTTATATATAATGAGAGACTGGAATCCAGTTTCATTCTTCTGCACATAATAATACCTACCTTATATAGGACATTATTGTTTGCAAGGCATTTGTGTTATCCCCTTTAACACACATGAATAAATCTTCATTTTAAACCATCTCTCCAGGTGACAAATTCTAAAGTTTGAAGATAGTTGCTACATTACTTTGAGTATCACAGACCTTGAACTTCTGGCACCATTGAGCTGCCACTGTCAGGCACAAGACTGTTGGTATAAGGACAAAGCAAAGCTGAATGTGGTGCTCCTTCCAAAGCAATTCACGGCCATGCAGAAACATAATACATACCTTGCCTTCTCAACGTATGTAGAGTAAAACCTTAAGGACCTTGATGAGGTATGGGGGAGGGTAGGCAGATAAGAGAAAAAAAGTTTATTGATTTTTTGCTTTCATACTTAGAAAGGGACACATTGATTCACTATTCAGTAAATACTTGTATAAGATGACTTCAAAAAGTTTATGAAAATGGAATTAAAATATAAAATATAAAATATTAATTTATTTATCAACATAAACTTTACCAAGTTCAAGACATTTTTGTAAGTGATACAAGCCACTTAACCCATCCCTAAATAATGGAGGATCCTGGGAATTTAACCATGTCATGCAGTCTCTTTACATTATTAACTGAAGAAAAATTAGTGTCTTTTAAAGATGTTTTTTGAAGATTAGGAAATAAAAAGAAGTCAGAAGCAACTAAATCAAGACTGCAAGGTGAGTGCCTAAGAATTTTCTATTAAAACTTTGGCAAAATTGCCTTTGTTTGATGAGAGAGATGAGCAGGAGCACTGGCATAGTAGAGAACTCTGGTATTTTTCTGCTAAAGCTTTGACTATCTTTCTCAAAACACTTCCATAATAAGCACATGTTATTATTCTTTGATCCTCCAGAAAGTCAACAACAAAATGCCTTGAGCATCCCAAAAAACTTGTCATGACCTTTGCTCCTGACCAGTCCACGTTTGCTTTGACTGGACAACTTACACCTCTTAGTAGTCATTGCTTTGATTTTGCTTTGTCTTTGGGATCATACTGCTAAAGCCATGTTTCTCTGAAGAGATACTTCAGGATCTTGACCCCACTTGTTGAAAATTTCCATAGAAGCTCTGTCCTTGGCCATAATTCTAAGCAAATTAACCCAGAAACAGAAAACCAATATACTGCATGTTCTCACTTATAAGAGAAAGCTAAACACTGGGTACACACGGTCATAAAGATGAGAACAAAGAGAACACTGGAAACTCCTAAAGTGGGGAGGAAGGGATGGGGCCAGAGTTTAAAAACTCTCTACTGGGTACTATGTGCACTATTTGGGTGATGGGTTCAGTAGAAGCCCAAATCCCACCATCACACAATATATTCATGTAACAAGTCTGCACTTGTACCTCCTGAATACAAAATTTTAAAAAGAGAGAGAGATTTTAAAAAGAAATTCTGCTCTTGTCCACAGCTGATCTGGGTGCAACAGTTTGGGCACCCATTGAGTGAAAAATATGCTCAGCTTTAATTTTTCAGTCAGAATTGTATAAACTGAATAAATTGACATACATATGGTTTTGTCTATTGTTTTTGCTGTTACTCATTGTTCCTCTTCAATTAGGGCATGAACAAGATTAATTTCTTCCTTGCAAATAGATGTGAATAGTCTGCCATTGTGGACTTCATCTTCAACATCGTCTTAGCTCTTTTTAAAATGAATTAACCATTTGTAAACTACTGATTTCTTTGGGAAATCATTAGTAAAGCATTACTGTAAAGCACTAGTGATTTCACCATTCTTCCACCCAAGTGTCACCAAAAATTTGATGTTTGTTTTTGCATCAATTTTTTTACCATTATTTTTAATACCTACATTTCACAAATAGAAACCCTCTAACACCATGCACAATTCCACAACCAAGTGCTTCACTTTTGTCAACATTCTTTAACTATTTACACTGTCGTCCCTCAACAAAAGTGCAATCCAAGACATTTCGACAAGAAACCTTTACTGAAAAGAATATATTTTTGAGCTGATCTTAATGGAGCTCATCCATTATATTTTCTTTCAATTACCTGTAATAACAATAAGGTCAACAGGATATGGAGATGAACTGGGTTAGGCAGCGTCCTATTATAGAAAACAAAACACTAAACAAGAGCACTTTCTCCTTCACCTCCTCTCCAACCGCCAATGAAAATTACTTAACAGCTGCTACTCAGAGACTAAACAGAAAAGCAAACTGGAATTCCCCACCTGGACACAAGGAAACAGACTGCATGCAAAGCACTGTTTTTGTAGGACTAAACAAGAGATGTCAGCAAGTTAGCATTGGTGTTCTAATAAATTCCTTATCAGTCTGTTAGTTTTAGGGTTTAAATGCCTAATAAGATTCTTTCTTGATAGGTTAATTTTCCCCAAACAGATATAAAAATAACTTTTACTCAGAAAATGAACATCTTTAAAAAAACTAAAAATTAAGGGGCATTTAGGGAAAGCTCCTTTGTCATTAGAATGGGATAATTGACCCAGCTCCCTAAGGTCATGGCACCATGTCTGTCGTGGCACCATGGCTATCTTTCAAGTAAAAATCCAGTATATCAATTGCTTCAGATGTAACAAGAGAGTGAAGAGCTGCGATGGCCTGCAGAGAAATCAATCATAAATTGTCTTGTTACTAAACTAAAGGAGATATTTGTATTTGTTCAAGGTATAAAACTCTTTTTTGTTTGTTTTTTGAGTTGGAGTCTCACGCCCTCCCCCACACTGGAGTGCAGTGGCACGCTCCCAGCCACCGCATGCTCGACCTGCTGGGCTCCAGCGATCCTTCCGCCTCAGCCTTCCAAGTAGCTGGAACTACAGGCACGCGCTACCACGCCCGGCTAATTTTTTATTTATTGTAGAGATGAGGTCTCGCCAAGTTGCCTGGCGGGTCTCAAACCCGCGGGCTCAGGCAATCCACTCACCTAGGCCTCCCAAAGCGCTGGGATTACAGGCTGATCCACCAAGCCCAGCAGAATAAAACTCTTAAAAATAAATTATTTTAAAATGTTAAGAGCAGATGAGAAATCACTTTGAAACTATTAGTCACTCTTAAGACTGCTTCATGTTACTCAACACTATTCACCAAAAAAAGAAAAAAAAACCCAGAAATCAAATCTCTTGTGTAATTAATATCCCTTAGTATCTTGACCACAACAAAAATAATAATCTTTCTTGAAATATTCCAATTCCAGTCAAGGTACTCTGGGCAAGCCCGGAGTATTAAGGTCAGCAAATTTCCAAAATAAGATTTCTCTTTATAGTGTCGCATACTCAATTATGTTTGATTCTCAAATCCAGCCAAATTTGTCCCTTGGACAAGAATGAATTGCCTTAAAGGCAAAAGATATTTTCGGGTAAGATACTCATGCTTCTCTCATTTCATAACTGTATACATCCATAGAATCCTAACTTTATTATCAAAATACTCTCCTGAAGCAAATTTTACCCAATTACAGTGAAACAGCATCATAATTATTTTCCTGAGGGTAGAAAACAACCTAAAAAGACAACATGAAATACAGCATATCCTATGTCCACAGCAGTTTTAAACTCGGGAGCTAAATAAGTAAATAAATAAACTCAGGAGCTTGCTGAATGCAATGTATGGGTCAACTTCAGACTTCAGAACAATATAATGCAGATTTCACTATAAAATTTTAGGTGGGTTAAAGACCAGCATTACAAATATTTCACTATTATTTTAAATTCAGAAATAAAATCCAAATGATACTCTGAAGACAAGGGAAACTTACCAATTGCTATACCTGGTTTGCTTCAATTTTAACAGAATTCATATTGCTCTGATAGGGGCTCTTTTCTAATTGATGCCCTATGCTTATAAGTGCCTCAAACTAAATCCTATTCCAACATGTTATATCAAGTTAGTATGAGTTTATTTTGGTGCAAAAGACTTTGAAATCTATACATAGTTTGTTCATAATATGCATTTTCCATGAACTTTTCAAAGATCCCTCATATACCATCTACTGTGTGCTAAGTGTTGAGTATAAGATGTGAAAAAACAAACATGATTCCTCTACTCATTTTCAGTTCAGTAAGCTCTTCTATCTGATGAAGAGAAACATTAAACAGCCAAATACATAATTATCAAATTACATTAATCTTTATGGCATCTACATAGGAATTAACTTTAAATTCTTCTAGAATCAGCTCAATTTCTAACCTCCATGTATAGAAGGGACCACTCTTGCTCTTGGTGCCCTACCCTATATAGACTTCTCTCATAGCATCAACAACACTTCGTGGCACTTATTTTTGTACTTGTCAATTTTCCTGTATTATATAAGGGCATATTTCTCAATCAGTAATCAACCTATATCAGTTGAAAATCTTTTATATAGTGGCAATTATGTGAGGTATTCAACATACACTGATGAACAAAACATTGATGGATAAAATCTACCTTTTTAGAAGTTAAAATCTAATAAGTAAGTCAAAAAATTAAATGAACAAATATATGACTACAAAATGTGATGAGTTCAGTAAGAAAAAGGAATAGGTTTTCTTTAATGGGGAATATAATTTTGATTGGGGAATCAGGGATGACTTCTCGGAGGAAGAAATGCTTAAGCTGAGACTTGTAAGATTAGTAGGAGTTAGCCAAGAAGAGAGTGAGGGTAAAGTATTACAGGAAGAAGGAGCAGTATGTGCAACAATAAATTCGGGGTGACTCTTCACCAATATAGCCTTCTACAAGTACAGAACAATTTTTGGCAGCAGTTTTGCTATATCTGCTATAGACTGAATGGTTATGTCCCTTCTAATTCATGTGTTGAAATCCTAACCCTCAATGTAATAGTATTACGAAGTGGGGCCTTTGGGAGGCAACTGATAGGATAAGTGTCCATATACAAGAGACCACAAAGAGGAGGTCCCTTGTCCCTTCTGCCATTTGAGGACACGGCTAGAAAATGACATCTGTGAACCAGAAAGGGAGCCCTCACCAAACATCGAATCTGCAATGCCTTGATCTTGAACTTCCCAGCCTCCAGAACTGTGACAAATAAATTTCTGTTGTTAATAAGCCACTCAGTTTGTGGCATTCTGTTACAGTAACCCAAAAAGATTAAGATAATATCCTAGCAGACTTTCTTCAAACTGAGATAATGACAGCCATAGGGGTATCTGGCAACTTTGTGAAATAAGTCCTAATTCAGCACACCTGAACCAGTCCAATTAAGAGTGTTAGAAACAGCAATGTCAGTGGAAACCAGTCTCATGAGAACACCTCAGGAGGGCTCTACTTGGTAGTACTTTAAAGAAACTGAAACTATTCTCTGCAATTGCTTTTATTTCCTCTTAGATATCAGCCTCTTTTGATCAGAGGCTCACAATTTCTTCTGAAAACCCCACACTCTCTATTTCACATCAGAAATCTGCTACTAGCATAAACAATATCTACAAAGAGACTCCAACATTTTGTCATTTCCGGGTCAGGGATCCTGGGATCTTGGTGATATATTCTTATTCATGAAGGCAGAAGAGTTTCTCTAAATTGCATGTATGACCACAAAATAAGTCTGGTGCCAAAGCTCACATTTGCCAGCTAGGCCTACTTTATAGGACTTATTCCATGACCAAGGCCCTTCACTAGTATATACACATCAATTTTTCATAAGAACCTCTACCAGCACATGAGGTCATCTTTTTCCAATATTATCCAGATCATAATGAAGTTACCATTGGAGAATCATAGCGCTTCAGGTGACTGTCCACCTCCTATACAGCATTTTTAGTGGAATTCATAAAATTAGATCTCTGAAGTGTCTATAACTTTGTCAGTATCTAAAAAGGTGGTAAGCAGAAAATAGTCTTCCACATGCACCTTTGTAATTTGAATGTCCTATGTTGCCATTTGACCTGCACAAAGGGCTAATCTTCTTCCAGAAATTAATCAAAACATTTCTCTGCATAGCCTTCTCTCTAAGCAAGAGTTTCACTAAAAGAAGTGAACTCCAGAAGATTTTACACAATTGAATACTGAAGATGGGAACGCCTTGTTCAGAGTACTCAACATGGGTTTGCAGACTAAATTGGTGAATGTATAGATGAATAAATTTAAGGATGGATGGATGGACGGACGAACGGATGGATGGATGGATAAATGAGTAAAGACAAAGGAAAAATAATTAGGCTAGGATGTAGAACTTTTAAGTTATCTATAAGTTATATGTTATTTTTGATCACTTACTATATGCAGGCACTATTGCAAGTAGTTTATATGTCTCATCTCATTTAATCCTTACAAATTCCAAATGGACTAAATGCTGGCATCAGTTATATAATTAAGGAAACTGCAACTCAGAGAGCTAAAGTAATTTTCTGAAAAATCACAAATAATAAGTGGCAGAACTGGAATATGATCCCAGGCATTTTGGTTTCATATCTTAATCGCTTAGCCTCTAATGCAACCCCCTCTAGTGCATGATATATTTGCATGAATGTATTATTTTAGGGAGGAGCGATAGTATATCTAAATATGACCACACGAACTAGTTAAAGAAATGTGGTAAATATACACAATGGAGTATTACACAACCATGAAGAACAAAATCATGGACTTCGCCAGTAAATTGGCTGCAGTAGGAGACCATCATACTTAATGATCTATCAGAGAAACAAAGCACTGAATACCACATGTTCTCACTCATAAGTGAGACTTGAACATTAATCACATAAACACAAAAGGAGGGATCAGCAGTCGCTGGGCAATGCTAGAGAAGGGAGGAAGGGAGGGAGGGAAGGAGGGCCATGCAAGAATACAAAGGGTGCCTGGTCCTATACCAGGGGGAGTGAGGACCAGTTGGAGGCCTAAATTTCACCTGCATGCAGCCTATTTGTGTAGCTAATCCTTACTTGTACCCCATATCTCAATAACAAAATAAAATTTAACAAAATAAATAAATATGACCACATGAGAAGGTGAAAAAGGTATTCAAATTTGGGGGGAAATGTGGAAACAAAGAAAAGATTTTAAAATAAATTTATTCCCATAAGAAATGGTACTCAGTAATGTTTAAAAGCTCAGACTTTGAGATTCCTACAAATCTGAGCTCAAATTTCAGCTCTGGAACTAATTTAGCTTTGCAACCTTGAGGACATTACCAAATGTCTCTGCATTTTAGTTTTCCTAACTGTACAATGTGTGTAACATTAGAACCCAAATTAAATGACAGTTGTGATAATTAGATAATACAAATAAAGCCCTCAGTGCAGTGTCTAGCATATAGTAAAAACTCAATGATATTAACAATTATTATTATATTATTATTACTATACTAATTTTCCAACAGTACAATAGAAATAGAAATGGTAAATTATCTTAACATTCCAAGATGTCTATAATATTTGGCATGATGTTGACATATTCCAAAATTCTAACCAAATGTAAATTAATTCAACTTCACAGAAGACAAAAAGCAAACTAATCAAGATGATCTAATGAGGATGGGAATATTTTAATTCATAAGCAAATAAGCAATAACGTGTCATTTCAGAAAACAAAAACGTGGCAGATTAAAATTAAGAACCATATTTATTTAATTTGTTAAATTCCTTACAGGTCTATCTTCTCATCACCAAGGACTGTAACAGCCTGATTAATGAGACGACTAGGATGCAAGACATCATCTATGACAACACACATATATACATCCCATTCAAACCTAGAAGATGGGTCTTCATCTACGAATCATCACAAACAAAATCGTATTATAATTTTCACCAGTCTTAACCCTGACTGTGGCGTTTAACTAAAGTACAGGTTGCTGGGTACATGGCAAGTTTAGTTTGAGATTTTCTTTAACAAGAAAAAACAAAAGAAGCACAGCTAAACAGAGAAGTCATGGGTTTTTCGGCTTCTATTGTTTCAGGTGCCACAGAAAATCAGCAGAGCCAGGACACACCAGGCAGTAAGGCAGCATGTGTCAGGCAGGCAGCCAGGGACAGACAACAGGACTCAGAGCCAGAGACAGGACTGGGTGGAGAGCAGGTCACGAGCAGAGCAGGAGGCCTTTTAAGAGCAAGTGTGAGCATGATCGGGAGAGTGTGTCATGGCAAAATTGGCAAACTTAGAAGCCCTGCAGGGTCAAGCAAATAGTCTACTTCAGGAACCTGAAGGGTTGTGGGGCGAGGGGAGGTGGCAGCGACTGGAGGGTTAAGGGTATAGTGGTAGAAGCTGAAAACCAAAAGCAGAACAGGAACAAATTACACATGGAGAATGCAGTTGCATTGCGTCAGAATCAAGTGGACTTTGGCAGCTCAGGCAGCTCGCTGTTCCAGCTTCAGCTGTTCTCCTTCCCCTCCTGCCACGTGAATCAGGCCCCGGGGCTTACAGCAGAGGCCTTGGAAACAGCTGGCTGAGTGCAGAGTGTGAGAGGAAGAGCTAAAAACAGTCCCTGCAAAGAAAGAGCATGTTTTGCTTCTAAAGGAAATGAGAAATGTGCTAAAGGAGGTATTTGAATATGAATGAGTTATTTTGATATTTAAATACCCAAAAGAAAAATCACTCAATAGCAAGAATGTCTAAGCATAAAAAGATTTCACAGAAATCAAGCACACACTTCAGCAAATGAGTTAATAAACCATATAGCTAAACATGCATGACATTTTCGATTCATGCCTCAGTCTAGAAACCTCCCAATCATCTCCCACTCTTTTTAAAAGGCAGAGAGCTGTTTAACAACCCTTCAGTGTTCCAGGCAGCAAACAGGCTCCCAACTATTAATGGCAGAACTGCCAGAAGCCAGACATACCTGGGAGCAGATGAAAGGTTTCGTTTGTTCACCTTCAATGTTACACTAGTTCCCACTCAGGACCTCTGAGCACATTACTGGAAATTTTAAAAACACAGTTACTGGTGTGAAGAGGTTTCTGAAAACATACAAAGCACACATTCAACAAGAAAGCCCACCTGAAAATCCTGCAAGGGCAAAACTGAATTGGAACATTACAGCATGCCTGTTCTTTTTACAAAGACCAAAGAAAGTTCAAAGACCCAGAAACTTTCTTGAAAATAATAGAAACGTCACAGTAAATTAGGTTTCATATTGTGTGCCAAATACAACTGATTGACAGTTGCTTCCTGAAGTCCTGTATATCAGATCAAATTAGTGGTGTCTTCTGTAGCCTAGGACAGAATGAGTGAAGATACTCACCATCACGTATGTCTTGTTTTGTGTCTCAGGCCATCTGGGCTTACTACTTTCTATGCTAGAGGTTGTAAACGCAGTTCATGCACTGGGTTCACACTGAAGAGATGCTTTGTCGGGCCCTCACAGTACTTTTTTAAATTAATTACCAATATTTGAAAAGGAGAAAATTCACATTTTTAAAAAGGGTTTGCCATTTTTCTTAAAAACGAAAATATCTAGCAATGTAGCAATGGCTTTCCCAATGGCAACTGTCACCTGGAGCTAAGTAGCAACTGTCTCTTTTATATGGGGTGTCCTATCTTAAATCTGGCTTCTTTCCCTCACCTTAGGATTCTGCAGGATTTGCATTTGTGAACCCCTGCTCTATTCACTCTATTCCTGTGTTGCCGTTACTTAATCAAGCGCCTTCGTGTTAATGAGGACTTCGAGGTTCACTGTTTTTCCACATCAATTCTGTCATTAATCAGAATGACTTGAACTCCTTGGCCTCAGAGTTGCCAGACTTGCTCTGCTTCAGTAAGTCTTGTCTCCACTTTGGCAACCCACTCTGCAGCAACAGAAATATTCCACCTTCAAATTTTTAAATTCCACATCCCTAGTTTTATGTTTCTGTTTTGTCATATTAATGCAACTGTCTCTGCCTTTATTTCCAACAAATCTACGCATTATCTATCAGTCCTTTTCTGGGCCTACTTTGTCCCATCATGCCACCACCTCCCTTGAATTGATTTTCATTTCTTCAGTTCCTTTGTTCTTCTCTCACACCCACCCACCACACCATTTCCCTAAGTCAATCCAGCCACTTAGCTTCTCCCAGATGATGAACACCACTGACTAAAATCATACTATAAATTCATCAACTCCAGTTTCCTTGAGCCTGAAGTCCCTAAATATCACCCTTTCCTATTTCCCTAGGGGCTACTTCAAAGAACTGCCACTTTCCTCAAACTATGTGGTCTACCTCTTCTTGCCTCACTTTCAGAGGTAACTTTGCTTTCTACCTTCTGAAAAAAATCAAGGCCGTCAGATGAGAGAGCTTCCTCAGCTTATTCTTCTATCATCTAGGGACTTAACTTGAATTTCCATGCATTCTTACCCAAAGTCTTGGTGGAGCAAATATCCGTCTTCCATTCAAGACTAATTCTTCCCACCTAAGTGTCCATCACCTTGGTATTGTCCAGTCTTTCATCTTATCCATAAGTCCTGACTTCATTCTATCACCTATATGTCCCTCTCTTGTATCTCCAATATGTACCTGTGTCTACTTATTCGTTTCTCTCAAAATATGAACATGCTCAAGTCTCTTCCATCTAAGATCGATCTTCCTTCAATCTCAAGTATGGGCTACCAATTTATTTACTGCCACTCTCAGTGCCAAATATCTTGCGGAACAGTCTACACTCCTTGTCTCTACTTTCTTGCCTTCCATTTATTCCTCCATCTACTGATTTGTGACATATCATTACCTCTGTGCTGAAACTTTTTATAAGGCCATGTCCTCCACATTTCCAAATTCAGTAAGCATAGTTTTCCCTTATCTTGTATGATGCTGTAGCATTTGCCCAGTGTTGAATGTTTCCTCTGCCTCCAAACCCTCCTCCTTGGGCTCCTATCTTTATGACTGTATCTTTTTACTTTTTGAGATGGGAGAGGAGGTCTCGCTATGCTGCCCGGGTTGGTCTCGAACTCCTGGGCTCAAGTGATCCTCAGCCTCCCGAGCAGCTGGTATTACAGGTGTTCACCACCATGCCCACTATGGCTGTGTCTTTTAAGCCACTTTTTTGAAACCATTGCTTTCGCCTACCTACTAAATGTTGTTATTATTCAGGACTCCAATCACAGCTCTGTGCACTCCCCATGTTATACATGCTCCCTTGTGATCCCGTGCACTTACATAAAACTTCAACTGCAGACAGTCTCCAACTTACAATGGTTTGACTTGTGATTTTTCCCCTTTGCAGTGGTGCAAAAGTGACACACATTCAGTAGAAATCGTACTTTGGGTACCCATACAACCATTCTGTTTTTCACTTTCAGTGTGGCATTCAATAAATTATATGAAATATTCAACATTTATTTGAAAACAAGCTTTGTGTTAGATGATTTTGTCCAACTCTAAACTAACACATAAGTGTTCTAAGCACGTTTAAGGTAGACTAGGCTAAACTATGATGTTCGGTAGGTTAGATGTATTAAATGCATTTTTAACTTATTCTATTTTCAACTTATGATGGGTTTGCTGGAGCATAAGCAGCATCTGTATTACCTATAAACTACACTCTCATATCCAGGACTCTCTCTCAAGTTCAAAACCAAGCGTGTACAGGATGTCTCTATTTGGATAATCTAAAGACACGGTGAATTGCACATGTCTCAAACTGACTTTCTCCTCCCAATTCTGTGATTTTCCTACTCAAACCTACTCAAACTCTCAAGCCAGATATTTGAGTCATTCTGACGTCCATCACCCTCTTCCTCACCCAAGCTCTATAATTCCAGATCTTAAATGCAAGCAGTGCAAAGCAGAAACAGTGAAAACACTACCTCATCAGTAAAAAAACAAAGGAGGGATCGGCAGTCCCAGGACACTGCTGAGGGGGAAAGGGGAAGATCATAACAACACAAAGGGTACCTGGTCCTAAACCAGGGGAATTGAGGGCTAGTTGGAGGCCCAAACGTCACTTACACATAGATTACTTGTGTACCAAATCCTGACTTGTACCTTACATCTCTATAATAAAGTTATAAAAATAAATAAATAAAAATAAAATAAACAAGATCACTTTGTAAGACCATATCATAGTTTGGCCCTGGGGATTCCTTTCTCCCACAAAGGTCCCACTTGAAATTTCTGAAATGCAAATCTGATAATAACACCTACCTTCCATGGCTCCCTACAGATTTCAGAATCAAGGTCAAAAACGAATTTAGTACACAGGTCCTAACCCACCTTGCCAGCTTCATTTCCTGCCTCTCCCTCACATGCCCTCTATGCCTGCCATACTGAATTGCTTGCACTTTCCTGAATGTGTTACACTGTTTCATTCTGTATTTTCATTCATGCTGTTCCCTCTACCTGGAATTAGTCCACATTTCTCATCTTTTTTATTCCCTGTTTGGCTCTCAACCTTTCCTTCAAGATTTAATTGAAACTAAAGCTCCTCCAGGAAGCATTTCCTGACTGTCTCTTTCTGCACCCCCAGTATTCTATGTGTATTTTTTGTCATAGAGCCTTTGACACTGACTAATGAATATTGATGTACTTGCATGACTCATATCAGGCAGTCAAGTTCCAAAGGCCAAGCTTGATTAATTGATATTTATTTCTGCATCCCTAATGCCTAATACAATTTAGTGCATAGTAGGTGCTTAATTAATATTTGATAAATAAAATAAGGAAGGAACAAATGAATGGAAAGTTAATCAGGAAATATACAAGACTAAAAATCCAAGATGCTATAATTTCTTTTTTATGTGAATCTCAAATACGTATGTATGTGTGTGTGTGTTGTGTGTGCGTGTGTGTGTGTGTGTGGAGAGAGAGAGAGAGAGAGTTGGTCTCACTCTGTCACCCAGGCTTGAGTGCAATGGCATGATCACAGCTCACTTGAACTCCTGGGCTCTGGTGATCCTCTTGCCTCAGCCTTCCAAGTAGCTGGAATTACAGGTGCATGCCGCCACGCTCGGCTACTTTTTGGATTTTTTTGTAGAGACAATGTCTCACTGTGCGGACCAGGCTGATCTCTAACTCCTGGACTCAAGCAATCCTCTCACCTCGACCTCCCAAAGTGCTGGAATTACAGGCATTGGCCACCGTACCTGGGCCAAACTTATATTTTAATTAAAGACTTTTGTTTCATGTATGTACTTATGGGAGGTAACTGAGGATTTATAAGAATTCATACCTCTGGTCACTTTTGTGTTACTTTATCATGAGTGAGTCAGACTATACTTTGAATTATTGAAGTGTTGCCTGACTAGATGCTGGTGGATCTTGTTAAGAAAACTAGACTGCCTTATGTTACCAAAGGTTTCTCTTTCATTTGCCAAGTTTCTGCTATCTCACCAAAATGCCTATGCAAACTGTGCCCTGGCCACAATTCCTCAGGGACTCTTCTGCCACAGCTCCACCAGCCTTGCCTCATCTTGCTCATACTTGCTGCTGGTTATAACTGCCGCTTTAGTAGAATGAGCCAACTGAACTCCCTGAGCAAGGTGAGAGAAGTCTCCCAGAAGAGCAAAATAATTGTTAAATCACAGGCTTTGCAGATTAAAGTTGCGTCAAACCTCACTCAAAGCCTTCTTTTGTGCCTGGAACACATTTTAATAGTTGTGCTTCTGCTCCCTTCACTACACACTCCCACCATACCCCGCCTGCAAAATCAACACCTTCTTGCCAATGAATAGTCCGATTCAGACCTCTCCTTTCCTTTCAATGAATGAGTCAGGAGGTACACTCTGTTCCCTTCCCGCCTATTCCAAGGCTAAGTGCCCTGCCTGATGATACTATAGCCCCTCCCGCAGATGAGAATGCGGTGTGTGTCTAGGAAGGGAAGGTTACCACTACTATGCAACGGGTAAGGCTTGTCATGAAGGGGCCCTAGACTGTTGTGAGCTATTACTTGCAACACAGGTGAGCCTCACAGGCCCACAGGAGGCACAAGCCACATGTCACACACTGACTAAAAAGCAATCTAAAGGGGAGGGGGAAGGAGGGGACAGCCAGAAGTTGGTTAACAGATACAAAAGCACATCTAGATAGAACGAATAAGCGTTGGTGTTCTATCTATAGCAGTATAGGGTGACTATGGTAAACAGCAATTTATAGTATGTTTTCAAATAGCTAGAAGACTCGATTTTGAATATTCTCAACACAAAGAAATGATAAATGTTCGAGGTGATAAATGTGCTCATTACCCTGATTTGATAATTACACTTTGTATTCATTTATCAAAATATCACACTGTACCCCATAAATATATAAAATTATGTGTCCTTTAAAAATAATAGAACTAGGGAGGCACACCTCATCAACCCTGAATTGTACCCCACATCTTTAAAATAATAAAATAATAAAAATAAAGGCCAAAAAAATGTTTAATTGTCTAGTGACTCAACTCTTCAAAATGTTCTAGTTTCTCATTTCTGCATTACCTTGGGTGTGGCCTGCCTTTCCACACTTATTTATGTGCTCCTAGCTGTAACACAAGTAATTTTCAGAAGGCATTGCTCTGTTAAAAAAACAAAGTTAGGCATCCTGCTGCCAAAATAGTAATATCTACTATTTCCACAAATCACAAGAACACTTTTGCCAGTACTTTCCAGAGCTAGTGCATTCACCTACCTGACTCCCCATCACAATCTTTGGCTAGAACACATTGTGTTGATGTTGTTCTACTCTGGATTATTTAATACCCTCAAGATTTCAAAAGTTAAGCAAAAATTCCCTGTTGACTTTTTTTAATATTAATACTTTAGGTGAACTTTTTAAACAAATCAAATTAATTATTTTAGTGACCACAAAATCTTTCTTTTGAGATTTTCATATCTTTTCTCCAAAACTTTTGATATGATCTCTTCTCAGATATTATACATTCCCAAGAAGTCTTCAAAATTCTCAAGTATTGCCAGTCTCTTCAGAAAGCCAATCAATTGCATTGAAGCCATAAGGAGAAAAATT